>JALZWT010000050.1:5920-29479 GCA_023621305.1 Alternaria sp. M3903
CGGTAAGTTCGGTCTATAGCCACCTCGCAGTCGCATTTGGATTGGGAGGCCAAGATGCAGAATCTAGTGGCGGTGGTGCTGCTGCTGCTGCTGCTTCGCACAAAATGCTTCCCGCGCCCTCTACGTCCTCGGCTACCGAGCCAGCGCAACCGCCGTACCGGAAGATAGCCATGTTTGCTGCAGCTGTGGGAGCCGTGGTGGTGGGCAGCACGGCAGCATACGCGAAGAAGAACGAGATCACACAAGGCGTAACATGGATGACGTCGCACCTGGAGTTCGTCGGAGTCTTAGCCCGTCCCAAAGAGATGCAGGCGCGACTCGAGAAGATCGCCGAGCTCACTGCAAGCCAAGGCCTGGGCTTCTGCAACATATACACCACCCTCGGCCACGCTGTGAGCAGCGAACGCAGGGGACACAACTTGACAGACAGGGCCGCTGGCAGCACCCGCTTCTTCTGCAATCTGCCCAGCGGCCGTCTCAGCGACTTGTTTGTGCCCGCGATAAACGACAAGGCTACCTCGGAAGTTGCGGCGCACACGTCCATGTTCGAGCGTTGCAGCAACCCCGGCTACGATACTCTCTGCAACCTGGCCAAAGACAAGATCGTCGCATGGACAGAGACTACGGACTGGTACAAAGAGAGAGAGGGGCCACTAGGCAGAGAAATCGAGCATGCGGCAGGTGCGCTAGACAGGCGTCAAGTGGATAGACACCCGTACACGAGTGCCAACCAGAAGCAGGCTAACCGACTGCCAGTGGCAAAGAGAGAAGCAGATGTGGACGATATACGCAGTGTGAGGAGCAAGACCCTGGGACTCAAGAGAGCGAACGAAGCAACGGAAGACACGCATGATTTGACAAAGCGGAGGAAGACATGAGCACAACTTGGCGTTAGCAGAACTGTCTTTTGGATAGCCATCCCACGAGCAGCGAGCGTAGACCCAGTATGCTAGCATCTGAACTCTTTCAGGTCGAGGTAGTCACAGTAGTGCTCTGTTCCTACAATCGTGCTCTGTTCCTACAGCAAAGCGCAGAACTAATTACCTTCCGCAGTCACCTCGCTGGCAGCTGCCGTGCACGTCCTATACCTTTCTGAGTATGTCGGCTTGTTGCTGACCACAAGTGGTCGAATCGCGGTGCCATTGCAGACCACGCCACTGACACCAAAAGGCTGTCTCAGTTATGCGGAACGTTACAGAACGTGACTATTCTTGGTGAAGCTATTCTCGGTGAAGCCATTCTCGGTGAAGCTGCTTGGCCAGGCTATTCTGAGAAAGGCTGCGCAGACAGGCTGTTTTTGGTGAAGCTGTTTTTGGTGAAGCTGTTTTTGGTGAAGCTGTTTTTGGTGAAGCTGTTTTTGGTGAAGCTGTTTTTGGTGAAGCTGTTCTTAATGAAGCCGTTCTTGGTGAAGCCGTTCTTGGTTGTCTGCCCGAAATCCATACTTGGGTCGCGGCCTAGCCCAGCTTAAGGGAGCTGCAGAGAACTCGACTCGACGCACTGCACTGTACTTGCTGAGCATGATCTTCGATACCGTCCAAGTGTATGCGATAGCGGTGGGCGCTTTTTTCGCCATCCTCCTCCTCGAACGCATGTACCGCTACTGCAAGACGTCCTTGGCCTATGTTTACCGCTGCTGCAAGAAGTCCTTGGCCTATGTCTACCGCTGCTGCAAGACGTCCCTGGCCTATGTCTACCACTACTGCAAGACGTTCTTGGCCTATGTCTACCGCCTGCTGCTCCGATATCTTGTCTATCCACAGCTGGTCAGCCGCCATCGCTTCCTCGGACCATGGAGTCGGTCTGACGTGCTCATCCAGCTTGTTCTTGTCACGGCGAATGCTTTCTGCCTCCTCTTCCGCGCCCCGTCGTGGCGCGAGGCTAGCCAGCGAGCTGCCCGCCTCTCTCTGGTCAACCTGGCTCCAGCGTACGGCAGTCCGCACCTGAGTTTCTTCGCCGACATCTTCAGTCTCTCCTTGCGCAAGGCCCGGCTCGTGCATGCCACAGCTGGCTCGATGGCACTGCTGCTCCTTGCCTTCCATGTTGCGGCTGTGTTTGTCAGTCATGTGCCGTTTCCTCTACGGCTGGCGAGGAACATGTGGGGCGTTGTTGTATGCATCCTGCGTCCTTCTCTTACAGCATCTTGCTTCCTGCTAACAGCCCACAGAGCGCATCTTCACTCTGTCTTGTTGCGCTGTCATCCGCTCCGGTCGCGCGTCGTGTGTGGCACGAGGTGTCCGTCCGACTGCACCAGATCCTTGCAGTCGCCTGTATCTTGGCGGCCTGGTTCCATCTGGAGCCCGAGGCTCTGTTCTCGCGCATAGGCATCTCTGCGCTGGTAGCCGTGTTCGCATCGGTGCTCCTCCTCCAGTGCGCATACCTCGTCTACCAGAACGTTCACTGGAACAGTGTCAGCGGCACTTGGCTGTCGCGCGCTTATCTCATCAGCGACGGAGATGCTGTCAGAGTCCGACTGCATCTATCCCGCCATCTCAAAATCGAAGCGGGCCAGTACATTGGGCTTTGCATCCCGGCAGTCGGCTTCTGGTCGTCCCTGCAGAGCCATCCGTTTACCGTGGTGAGGTGGGAGAACGAGGAACAAACCGGTCTGGATCTCTTGGTAGAGCCCCGCAGCGGCTGGACGCGGAAACTGCTGGAGCTAGCTGATGCTGACGCGAAGCTCAGGCCAGCAGAGGTCGACATCAACCAACTGCCATCCCACCTTGCGTTGTTCACGGGCCCGCACGGGCGCAGCGTCCCTGTCGCAGACTACGAGACTGTGCTGCTTATATCGAGCGGCTTCGGCATATGCTCGCAGCTGCCGTACCTGAGGCTGCTGCTTCACAGTGACAATGCGTGCAAAACGCGCGGTCGCCGCATCCACGTGATCTGGCAGCCAGAACGCCAGAGTGAGCGGCGCCTGGAGCCAGCTGTCGTATGGACCTCTGCTAACGGAAGTCAGGCAAAAATCGCAGCATCGCATCGGAGCTAAACGCAGCCTTGTCCGCCGACACATTGGATGGAAGCTATGTGTGTGGAGCGAGGTCCGAAACGGCGACGACGAAGTGCTGACTAGATGCAGAAACTTACCATCTCGATCTATGTCCCGTCGAGCGAGAAATGCGATATCTCACTAGGTCGGCGTGTAGAGTTGTACTGCGGTTCGGCGCCGGATCTTGAGCGGATCCTAGAGGAGGAGCGAAAAGGGGTGCACATCAAGCAGGTCCAGGACGAGACGGGAAAGCGAGAGGGCATGGCGGTGCTGGGTACGACTCTGCTTTCTGCATCTGTGAGGCTGGCTTCGCTGACTTTGGCAGTTTCGGCGACTGGCTCGATCCGAGATCGTGTCAAAGAGCTGGTGCGAGATCGTGTGAAGGACGGCGTGGATTTGTTCGAGCTAGAGTATCAGCCAGTGTGAAAGGCGGAACCTGGTGGCTGGCTAGCGTACTTCGCCTGCTGCAGTATAGTGTATTGTCGCAGCCAGACCAGAAACAGAGATGACAGATTGATCGCGTGCAGTACAGTACCGTGTCTTCAGGACGTGCCCCGCTGTTTTGCGGCACATGCAACGCGGCGGCGCTAGATCGGTGCACGGCATCTCAAGTTGTGTGAAGTGTTCGTCTTTGATCCGGAGTGGTGTGTGTTGCACCGGCAGGCCATAGGAACTGTGACAGTCAACGTTGAATTGCTATACAACTCTCGGTAGTTAATTACTGTCGCCGTCCCGGTCGTTGCATCATCCGTACCATCTGCTCAGCTAGTCACTCCGCTTCGCTGTAATGGCATACTTCATTGACGGCAGAGACTGCATGGTAGGTTGCTGGTAGAATCAAGCTGGACATGGCATTGCTGATGGACGAAACCCTCCTCAGATCGCAGAATGGATTTTCTTCGTCGTTGCCTGCGCTTTCGTTGTTCTGCGCATCTATACGCACCTTGTCTGCTCTTGCAAGAGACTCAACTGGTCCGAGATTTTGCTGGTAGCCTCTGCCATTGACGCCTTGGGCTTGATCATCTGCGACACCCTCACTTTCCAGATGGGCGTACTAGACGATTATCAGACTTCTGAGAAGCTATACAAGGTGCGTGCTGTGTGGCAGACACAGGCCTCGCCCGTCAGCAAGCTACCCCACATCAGCCGCGTGGCTTCACGATGACGGTCACTGACACCTGCAACCTGAAGATCTCGTTCGCCTCGAACTACTTCTACGATTTCGGGCTGGGCCTGCCCAAGCTCAGCATGCTGGCTTTCTACTGGACCTTCTTCGACCTCAACCGCCATCGAACGGTGCGGAAGCTCTTGTTGCTCATGACTGCCTTCCTCGTTGCCTGCTATCTAACGAGCCTCTTCGACGACACGTTCTTCTGCGGCAAAGACGTTTCTGTGCAGTGGTCTCAAGAAGAAGGCGCATGTTCTGTGTTCTATGCCCAGGAGCCTTTCATCCTCAACTTCACGCTCGGCTTGACTTGCTATCTGGTCGTCTACATGCTCCCGGCGACCCTCCTCATCCGAGGTATCCTCGAGACATCCACGGGGGTCATCTTGATCCTTGCCATGGGAGCACTTCCCATCGTCACGGGCATTGTCCGCTTCATCTGCCTCAAAGTCGGAACGGGCCAGGAAAACCTTGTCTGTAGGTTTGACGACTGCTACTGCACCACTGCATCTTGCATACTGACTAGGGTGCTACACAGATGTCCTGAGCATGGTCGAATTGGCCCTCGCTATCATCGCCGCCTCCCTGCCCGGACTAAAGATGCTTTGGCTGAGGGACAGCAGAGGCAGTGGGGTGGGCTTGACGACCGCAACAGAGCTCTGTGAGGACAAGAAGTCGTCAGAGTCGGACACAGCTGCCCCTGAGCAGGTCTGAAGGCAGGGAGTGTGCTCGCGACTGCACAGGTGACTGGACTCGGTTGGCGGTGCGAGCAGTCGTGCCAGATGGGCGGAGGGCCCTCTTGTCGATTGGATAATGCTCAGCAGTCTTTTGGATAAGCGACATCAATGTATTCATGGGGCGAGTTTCTCCATGACTTGAGGACGAAATCAGCACAATTGACTCTCTTGCTATTTTTCATAGCCCGTGCCTTGCACCTATCAAAGTCGAGCATCGAGCGTGACACCATGCAAGCCGCCAGAACCTTGAACACAGCAAAACACAAGAGAGCAGCGATCGAACATACTGCCATCAGCAGAAAAACAGAGTGGACAGTCTTTGGCACCCCAGCTCAGCCTATGTTAAGGTGGTCGCCAGTCGCCGTATGCCAATGCCCCCAAGTGTTAATGTTTCATCCGGCCATCGCGTGGTAGCCGGCTGCGAATGGGCTCTCGTCTCGAATAATTTCGAACCTGGTCTCCTCGCCGTCAAGCTGCTTGCCTCGGGATGTGCTATCGCTGTCGGAGTCGAAGAGGTTATAGGCTGCGCTGTCGTCCTCCAACCTGCTCTGCGACGGCGATTGCTGGGCCAAGATGCAGTCCTGCCCGTCTTCAAGCCAAATAGCCTGCTCCTGGGCTGAATCCAGTGGCTTGCAGCACCCGGAAACGACAGGAGAGATCATTTGGGCTTCGAGAGAGCTTGCGTGTACATCAGGCGGCCCCGTACGTGGAGAATTTTGCGAATAAGAAATGCCAAGACCCGAGTCGCCACGCCACTCCCCTCGCGTGTAGGAGGCTTTGTACGTAGGTGTTCGGGGTGGTTTCTGGCCGTAGTGACTGTCATTGCGGCCATCCGAGATGTCGAAGTCCACGTCCACCTCGGCTGAAGTGTATTGGCACTCTGTCGAAGCTAAGGTCTGCAGTTTGTGGTTTTCGGGTACTGCTTGGACATCACTCGTAGCGTCTGCAGGGTACTCGGAAGGATGAACGGATGGAAGTGCTGCCGGGTCGCAGCGACATCGCTTCTTTGTTTTATTATGCTTTTCTGTTTGGGGCTTGTCAGTGATAGGGCAAAGCCTTTGCCGACTCATGCTTGCTCACGTACTACATGCCATTGGGCCTCCTCAGTGTCCCGTTTTCCGCCAAAGTGTGATTCCTGCTAGCGTCCCCGGTGCTGGTACGTTGGGTGACTTCGCCCTTCGAAGACCGCTTCTTCTTGGTCGCTGAAAGTCAACAGAACGGGAGTATGTAGTGGTTCGATAGACCGAAGCATGTAAGGGAAGGATGCCAATGTATGAATATTGATATCGTCTTCTTCCGCGCCTCGTTTTCTACACAACCCTAGATGAAACACACTGTTGCCGCAACAACCAAGCATCACAATACGGGCTGACGTTGAACCAGCAAGCCTGAGGGCGTGGCGTAGTCTGCCGCACGCATCAAAAGGATCTTCGTCACACGCAACGCGGCAGTAGTCAATGTATTCGTACACGCCGAGTGGTGTGGGATTGGGCGACTGAGTGTGCACAGAAAGAGCGCTGTCTGTTGGCCAGTGGTTAGTGACGCTGAAACAGCGAGTGCGTGGTCGGCAGGCTTGTTCGACATGTGCTTGGAGCCGAGGGGCATTGCTGTGCAGCAGCAGGTAGATAGGAGCGAATGGGTCCCACCTTGGCCCATGTCGCTCATACGCAACCAGGGTAGGTAGGTACTGTAACACGAAAGTGTTCCCTGGATTTCGTGTAGACGAACTTGACATCTGGGCTAACAATATCTGATGTTGTGAAGATGCTAGCCGCTTCCGAGAGCTGAGTCTCACTTGCAGCCCGACCGTTTCAAACTTGGAATACTTGCCTGTCCACGATCCGACGGGAGTTCCCCAGAAAGCTCTAGCAGGATGCTGTGTGATGAGTCAACAAACTTACATATGCTTCTCGAGTGATAGGCTGAGAACACGGGCAGGATGTATCAGACGGCATGAGATGGAGTCGGGATTGGTGTTGGTTGGACCAGACAGTTCATCTGACGCTACGGTACATGCAATGCATACGATGCAAGCCGGGACGTGTGACGTGCGGCAGCGCATCGAGCCCATCAGTTGGATCGCTGGATCGTGATGACCGACGTGGGAAGGGTACCGGACGCCTCGATCCAGGTTATAAAGTATCGAAGTCTCATCCGCTCAAGAGATGCTCAGTGGCAAGCCTTCGCATGCTACGGGGAAAACAGCGACCATGTAAGACATGCCAGACAGTCAGTCGTTGATGGGCTAACATGAGAACTAGGTCTGCATCTCTTGCTTCTGAGGCCGATCGACGAAAAAATACGCCGTTCAGGGTGCCGACCCTTCCGCGGCCCCGTAAATTTAACACACCAGACGCAACAGAGGCACGAAAAATGATCGAGGACCACCGCCAGCGTATACAGAAAAGTGCGGACAGCGGAGAGCTTCTGCAGGAGGATGCGAAGGTGGACGCAGGAAAGACGTAGTGTCGGACCCAGCACTGTCGTGAACAAAGCTTTATCGACATGCGGTGACATCCATCCAGGCTGAGCTAGGATGCTGCAACTCATGCTTCTCTCCTGGCCATGCTGTCTGTCGTGCCCCCATGGACCTGTGCGGTAGATAGACACTAGAATACAGTGACGCTCGATGACCTCGAATATGTTGGCCCCGTTGGTGACTGGTCAGCTGTGTTCAAAGTTCTGGCATAGTAGTACTATCGATGCTCGATTTCAGAGCAGCGAATGTGCTCTGAGAGGAAGATGGCAGGGACCCTGGTGTTTCGTGTTTCGACGCCATTGTAGATTAGCCCTCGTGGTTTGCTATTGGGATAATGCTCGACTTGCGATGCATCCAAGTTAGTCCCTGATTTCAGTGCGGGGCGGGAGAACCCATTGACAGAGTACAACTTAGTGTTTGACATTTACTACGTAAAGATCATAAAAACGTTATGAATCAGTAATCATTCGTGAAGAGTTCGTTGCTGTTCTTGTTCATTTCCATCCGCCATCTCTCTCTAAGGGGGCAAAGACATCGTCCTCCGTGTTTGTTCTGGCTTGCTCTGCTTGACCTTCACACCATGATCATACGTTGATGTAGCCGCCGTGTCGATCCGATCGTAGACCTCACGTACCACCGCATCAGCGTGTTCTTCTACACCCTTTTGTGACTCCTCTAGGAACTCCTTAAACTCATCAGACTTCTCCTCGATCCTCGCATTGCAACTGTCATTGAAAGCGGCGAGTTGGTCCTCTGTGTTTGTTTCGAGCTCATGCCAGATTTCATCACGCATTTCTTCTAACTTGACCTCGGCCGACTTTAGGCCTTCAGAAATTTGCTCCAGGGCGTCCTCGACTTTTGCATCTAAGGTGTTTCCAAGGTGTGCCTTGACAGAGTCGCTTACAGCCCTTTTGACAAGTGGTTCAGATGCGAGCTCTTTGTGCAGAGCATCCGAGAGCATCTTCGCGACAGCAGCTTCAACATACTTCGCGACAATAGTATCAATATGCTTCTCGACAGCAGCTTCAACATACTTCGTGTCAATAAGCTTCTTGACAGCAGCTTCGACGGCTTCTTGGAAAAGATCCACTGGGACGGTGTCAGTGGACGATGTGGAAGCGGCGCGTTCTGGCGAGAACGCGTGTGAAGTATCTTGAAAGACGCGTTTTGGCGAAGGAGTGTCAGGTTTCAGGCTAGGGTGAACTGGCGAATGTGTGTCAGCAATAAGTTGGTGCCTATTCGACAAAAAGACTTACGATCTCTCAGGCGTTTGCCTGTCACATGCACATATGAGGGCGGGGCGACATCATCCTCGCCTTCGGTAAGGGGAGTTCCAGCTCCCACATCCTCAATGGAACGTATAACTCCAGACGTCAGGTCTTCATTGAGAAGATAAGTTCCAGGCTTGGCATCCTGGGCAGGGTCGAAGATCGACCAATCTGACCGCTGATACGAATCAACGAACTCCGAGTTGACGCTAATCCCAGTCAGTGGCGTGGAACCCCGGATAATGCTCATGAGCTGCGGGCGGGAGATTCGGTGAACCCATTTAGTGTCGAATACGATGAACACTTTTGTTGCCTTAGCCAATGTTAAAAGTTCGTTGGAACCAGTGAGGCTGGACTTCCTGTTACTAAGACTCTTGGGATACCATACAGAACAGGGTTCTTTGAGCTTCAACGACAGCGCTTGTATCTGAGAGGTCCCACCCCGTGCGAGACCGTTCAACAATTCTGGCGGGGTGGGTGTCTTATCATCCCTAAGCGCACACTGGCCGGGCACAATATTCGGACCTTCATAGCGGAGTGTTATGAGATGCTCGGAGTCTTCGACTGGTATAGATTTTTCGAGAGAGACCACGAACTGCGGAATCGAATTCGAAATCGAACACAAGATCTTTAGAGTGTACTGCTGTGGCTCAGATGCCCCGTCTGGATATGCCAAGGCAGGCACGCCTTTCTTGGGAACGACATGTATCATTCCTCATTAGTTTGGTTCTTTCTACAGCAGGTATGTACTTAGCACAGTATACCCCCTTGCAGCAAAGCACGCGAATGCAGCTACAAAGAAGACCCTCCCACCCGGGCTTTCGCGTCGGTCGCAGCGAGCAGCCCTAACTCTGTCACAGCAGCACCCGCCAAATCGTGAGCCGCTAAGCCCGCTTTCTTCACACTACCTGTGCCTTGCCTGAGTATCGCCCCGAAGATGCGCGAATCGAAAACGCGTGGACAGCGAGTCCGACCCGCTATATCACAGGTCCTGCCGTGAGGATGGCGTACTGAGGCAAAGCGCCAGGCAGGCAAAGTAGGCGGTTTAGCGGCTGACGCTTGACGGCTGACAGCAATCGCGTGTGCGTACGAGGGGATCGAGTTCGAAAGATCGATAGTAATGCGGGTGGGTTGAAGTTGTGGCAACAGAGATGGAGAAATGAAAGATGGAGATGCAAAGGGCAACAGGGGAGGTTGGTATTTTAGCGCTGGGTGGCGACGCCAGCCCCCGTTCTCGCGGCCCGGGCACCTGACAATGCGCTACGCTCACTACATGACGCTTCGCGAGCTAGTGCTTATTTTGTGATGCACGGACTACTTTTCGTCCCGGTCCTGCAGACGAGCGAAGGACGGTTGGTCCTTACCAGGTCATCTGCATGTTCCGTTGTCGGTGCACATGCATAACGTGCCCCCTGCACCGTCTTTCTTCGACATGATCATTGGGTGACGAGGATCGAGTCGGCCATCCTATACCCCCTTCGCTATATGATACAACGCGTCGCGCATGCACGTGCGCAACGGCAGGTCCTCAAGTGGACGATCAATGAGGGAGTGCTGTGTTCCACCCGTTCGGGACGAACTCACGCGTCCATGGACGCCAAGAGTAGTTGTATCGAGATGCCCACTTCGTGGCTAGCCGAGAGTGAAACCGTGGGCTCCGCACTACAAACACACAACACCACTTTTCAACTTCAACGTGAGCTGGCATCGTGACGGTGGTGACTCGATTCACTCAGTAGACCTACAGCAAGAACAAGAATTGATGACCTCGAATATGTTGACCGCGCTGGTGACTGTGGTCAGCTGTATTTAAGGTTCTGGCATGGTGGCACACTCGATGCTCGATTTCAATAGATATAAGATAACGGCCACGAAAGATAGCAAGAAAGCATCGAGCCACTTTCTCCATGGTCTACCGTGTACTTGTACAGATTGCAAGCTGTTCTATGACTGTTCCTGTCTTTCCGGCTCAGTGCTGCTTACCCTGGGTATGCAAGAAGTAGTTTTGCTCATCCTGCAGATATGGTATAGTCTATCCAGAAAGTGCGACAGGGTTCCCTCTTTCGTGCAGCAATCTCCTTCCATGTGCCGACTGCTGTCAACCCGTTCCAGTTCCTCTGACAAGCCATTCACATCCTCCCACCCCGTCGCAGTCATCTGTGAAAAGTAAATGTGAAGAGCCCTGTCAAGATCGCCATCTGCGTCTCGAGGTGCCCGTATGGTATACGTATTGTGTTGCAGCTTGCATTTACTCAGCGATGCTCCAAAGTCAAAGATGTTTGTGGCGACACTCACTTCGACGCGGACGTTGTCTTTGCCAACAACTGTGTTCATGATGCTTAAGAGCTCTTCTGGGCTACGGATCCACTTGGCCGGTACCTTTCGATGAGACGAGCCTTCAATGAATGATACGCTGTGTTGGCTACGAGTAGAAACCGCCATGTCTAACTCTGATCTGAGTCGTGGGTACACTGCAGTACAAATGGCACAAGTAGTACGATCGTGGTATCAAAATATGAGATCGAGAGGCCGAAGCACGACGCGAGGGCAACGGGGCGGCTGATGGTGACCTGGCAAAGGAAAAATTACCCTATAGTTTGGACTGGATGATGCATCCACATCAGTGAGGGAGATCGGAGGTGCCGTCGAGGCATGTACCAGCCCTTGGATATGGCACGCTCGGTCAGCACGACTGACCCGTCGAATAACTTCTCGAACGGATCGCACGTCCCCGCCAAAGGACTGACGTATTGCGCGTCCCGGAGCGCTTCTATTGGATGCTCGTGCACATCACATTCACTGCCGGCTGTCATGGGCTTGCATGAATGCGTCTGAGCAGCGACTAAGCAGTAGATGTCACCCGTGGAGGGCCCGGGCTGGAGAGAAGATTATTGATTTCCAATGCCTTGGACAGATGATACCATCCAATCGACAGAACAACCCCCTGAATGTCAAGACCAAAGCCTGCAGCGAATGTATCGACAGACGCGTCAGCCTGGTCTGGCATTGCGAGACAGACGGGTGAACGGTACAGCACGATTGGACTCGGACAGCCACACCCTTGTGAGCGGTCTCAAAACGTCAGCCTCGCGTCGCTGGTGGTCGGGAACGACGCGCGGTCATTGATGCACTGGAATGCCTCGCTGTCGAACCCTGTCTGCTCTATGCTGCCGTCATCTACCTGCATGCTAGTGTATCGCAAGGAGTGCTTGGGCGCACAGCTATAGCACTGCAAAGACTGTCAGACCAGCCATCAGTCTTTCTTCTGCACATGACCACGACCATTGGGTAGTAGTGCTCGCGCTGTCCGTGGTGGTGTTTGTAGAAACAGCCCAGCTACAGCGGTCTAGCACTCACTTGGAGAGACTACGTGTGCTTCACGGCACCATGGATCGGGGTTTGCAACGAAGCGATGCGGATGCCGCTTACCATTCGACAAAGGACCACCTCGATTGAGTGGTCATCGCCCCCCAGAGCGGTCGCGCTAGCCGATGTCCCGTTCATGCACTGTGCGAGGCCAGACGTCAGGATTGGAGCAAGGCTTCTTAGCGGAGAGAGTAGGGTAGAGTGATGCTCTTCAATCGACCATATGAGCCTCTGTCCAGAGCGGAGTCTGCGGTACGTGCATTGCTGTATACGTCAGCTTGGTTTGGAACTGGGGATAAGGATGGATGGGTGTCATGGCACGATTGGTGTGAGATAGGCACGTCGTGGGCTTTCGGATCAACTCCAGCCTTTGACAATCACATAGGCAGTCTAAGTCAAAGCCGAGAATTTGCCCTGCGTTCCAGCCGCGCCGCTCCCGAAGAAAGTACGAACATCTGCAGATACCACAGCTAGCAGTCAAGTTGGAGACTGGGCGGGAGCCACTTTTTGGCCAAGAGTGACGTCGGACGCGATGGATGAATTGCTAGCAAGGAGAAAGTCGACATCTTCTTGACGAAGAGGGCAGTCGGACTCGATTTCTACTGCGGCAAGCTCGGTAACGCCGGTACCTGCAGCCACGAGAGTTTGTTTGAAAGTCAGCTGGCTGACGGGGTAATGAAAGCCGATCGGTACATTTCGCAGTAGCTTGGTGTAGTATAAGAGTGCCGTGCTCTCCGTTACAAACAGTCGCTCGCTGACTGTGAACTGATCATGAATGTGCGTGACGCTCGACATGGTATGTTGAATGATGCGTTAGCGGTGGTGGAAGCGTGAGGTCCGAAAACATCACACCGTGCCGGTTGCCTGTGACAGCGACCATGCTATAAGTCCTGATGACGCAATACCATGACAGGAATAGAAGCTCTTGTAGAGTGTAATACTTCTATACTTGAAATGTCCTAGAGGCGAGTTGCTAAATCAAAAAAAAAAAAGACATAAGATTATGCGCTTAACGTTGACACGGAAATGGCACGGCGAGACACGCTCTCGCATAGAAGCAGCTTTAGCACGTCGCTACTGATCATAAGTTGATGTCGTGCATTCGATTAGAAGTGACTGGGAATGTGGATCGTACGCAGGGTACCGGGAGGATCTTTGCATGAACTAGACGACCCTCATTGCAGTACCCCTCCTACAAATGACCCTTTCGTATGGTGTGGCGTGTGCATTTAGGTCATGCTATGGAAGATATTTGGACAGGTTAAATGTTGGTGGGAAAAGAGGGAGGTTTCTCAAAGCCAATACATGGAAGCCATAGTCTGGCAGGGTCTAGACAGCGAACAGTAGTATGCTGCATTGCTTTCAGCCAGTCTTGCTGGGGTCCCCGCAAACCCAGCTTTGTCACTGTGCCTCAAACGCCACGTAGTGCCAGCAATGTGCTACCGCGCAGCAAAGATACAATTTGCCGCCCTCAAAGTCGCAAGGGCGCGCTGGTGGTGTGCTGAGCGGTATCCTGGATCTGCACGGATTCCCGCATATTTTGGTAAGTAGTAAGCGCCGCGTCGCCAGAGACTAGTCCGCTAACCACTGCCTAGACGAATATAAGGTTCATGACGGCTATTGATTGTTCGTCACTTGCCAGCCCCCCTCCGCCAAAACATCCATTTGACCTGGCCCGATCCTTCACGCAAAACATAATCACGCAAAACGCAAAAGACTGGCAGCAAAGTGCATGACTTGCTCAGGCTGATAGAATCGCCGACGCCATATTTCTCGTAATGACAGATCCAGATATTATTCTCTACCTGTACCCAAACGATGGTCAAGGGAAAAGAGGCGCAGAGCATGCAATTCATATGCCCGGGAACAAGCCGCGATATATGCCGCCACGCAACGACGCCCTAGAGCCAAACGATATGCACAGCCGTCGAGACAGGGATTCAACGGAACAACCTGAGGAGCAACAAGGTCTCGAAAGCAATGCTTGCCTCGTTTTGAGGTTCAGCCACGGCGCAAAGACTCGTCTTGGTGTAGTGGCTGGATGCGCTCCAAACGTCGAACTGTCCTTGGCGAAGCAGCCGGGCATCAGTCGCTTTCACCTCGCCTTCACCTTTGACGATAAGAACCGGCCGATCGCAAGAGATCTGGGATCTTCCTATGGAACAAGAGTCATCTACGATGAGGAGGAGGGAGAGCGGCGTTCTAATTTCGATTATCTCCTGGCAGGACCTGGAATTCTGGGCAACAAACCCCCGGTCCTGAATATCACAAGCAATGTTCAGTTCAAGGTCGTGGTACCTCCTCGTGACACCACGTCCCAAGAGTATATCGACAGGGTGGCGAAGTTCCGCCAGGGCACAGCGGACGCTGGGGATCTTTTCACATCTCTAGTTCTTCGGAGCACTTCAGGCACCCAACCCCCTACCGGAACTCATACAGCGCCTAAATGCTCCAACCCGGCTCTGGTCAAGAAGAAGCTCGGTGAGGGAGCTTTCGGTGTAGTGACCTATGTTTGGAATGCGACAACTGGGGAAGAGTATGCCTTGAAGGAGCCGCTGGAGAAGTTGATCAACAACGGCAAAGTCAAAACGAAATGGTGGAGGAAGGAAGCTAAAGTTATGGAACGCATCTCTCATGTGAGTGCTGCACTGATGTCCCCACTATCCTTAAAAGCAGCCCTATACTTACAGTCTATGGCATCAGGACCATATCGTCGCGTTCCGAGGTGCTACATTTTCACCTTGGCCTCGATTAACCTTCGAGTATGTCTCTGGAGGCTCCCTCAGCACTTGTGTCGACTTGTGCACCTTTGAAAACGTACAAATCCTCCGCCAATTGCTCTCGGCCCTGCGATACCTTCACGAACTAAAACCTCCGATCGGACATCGTGATATCAAGCCCGATAACATCCTGGTGCTCTACCGGCACTCCAGCGGCATCTATGTCAAGTTTGCAGACTTTGGATTAGCCAAAGCGGCAGACTATCTGAAGACATTCTGCGGTACACTGCAATGGGCAGCTCCAGAGATATATAACAAAATATCTAACAAAGAAGCTGCCGCAGATATCAGGTACAGCGTGGCTGTCGACATCTGGTCGCTCGGAGTGGTCATAGCCTCACAAGAGTGCGGACTCCCACCCTATAAGGATTCGTATCAAACTAGCGCCTTAGCTTGGATACGAGCGGTGTTGCAGCATGTCGCAACTCGCGAGGATAACAAGAATGAATTGCTCTGTTTTCTCCTTGATACAATGTTGGTTGTGAATCCACGGGAGCGGAAGGAGGCCGCATACTGTCACGAGGAGGCGCTGCGATTATCCAACTGCGGCTCTCGACAGCCGTTCATACGTCGTATCTCTCCCAGTGGGCAGGGTGAGTACACGTCTTCAGATACCGACGAGAGCGACAAGAAAAGCGATCTGAGTACTTCAACACCTTCCATACCCGACGTCCAGCCCTCGATGGGGCATGGGGAAGCTGCGTCTATCAATTCATCTCTCATCGCGGACCTAGGCTATTGTGGCACGGATAGGATCAACTCCATCGTCAACTTGACTGGAGCCGGAACGTCCCAAGATTCAGTTCTCCCAACACCTGCGGCGCAGCTGCGCCAGGAAAGAAACAATTCTGTGGCCTCACCGCAAGAGAATGTACTGGATAGCTTAGTATGGAACCCGGAACCAGCAAGCTCTTCAAGCAACCACGACGCCGCAGCCATGGGAGCTTGCAGCGCTCAGATCAATGTTCGACCTGAGGGGGCAGACGCCTCCTTCCTCATTCGACATTATCTTGGCGGACGAGCCCAAGGAAATAAGGCTCAAGAGGCCGTTGAGGTTTCACAAGTGAGGGGAGGGGAACCACGCCAGCCGGAGCGTAAGAGGATTTGGCCAGAGGATCGTAACCCACTGGTGTCGGCTCACCAGTTCTACACGAATTCGACGCAAGGGAACGCTGGTTGTGACAATACGGTCGGCCGACATAGTCATCTTAGCGAGGCGTTAGGAGTTGGTAAACGTAGGAGGAAGGTTGCATCGGGTGAGAACTTGGGATCCGCATGATTATTCCATAGAGACAACATTGAATATATTCTTGAGCATAAGCCATGATTATGTCAAAGCAGACAGGGTGCATAGCTCGTATAACGTTTTCCATTATGAGGCTAGCTTCGCCAATAACTTGATTACACCGGTTTGATCCGCTCCCCTTTGGAGGGGTTGGCGGGCTTGTGCACGTGCCGACCTGGGACCTGATGCGACGAACCTCGCCACGCTTTGCAGAACCGCTCCTCTCTACACCACTTACGCACACCCGCGCAACCCATAGAATGTCGTTCGCCGAAACATCAGCCCCTGCGGTCACGGCCGCAGAGCTCCTGAAGTTCGATGACAGCCAGCTGGTCCAATGTCTAGAGAGAAACAGGTGTGTTGACAGTGAATTCAACATCTGGATAGCTACCGATTTGGAGAGCCTCTCGAAGAGCCAGCGAGATGTGTTGGGAAGTAGGCTGAGGTGAGGAGGCTTCTGATGCCCCTCCTATTTGATCGTTCGTTGCTAACAAGCGTTTCGGACAGGGCCGCCGCAGAGATTGCGACATCGTCACAACCCATCGACATGGACGCACTTCTTACGCGCTTGACAAGCATTCAAAGTGGACAAGACGACTCTTCGGAGCTTCGGCGTTCACCGCCGTCGCGCGAAGCGTCCGAGTCAACCATACCACCTAGCTCCGATGACGGATACCTCTTAGAAGACTTGAGCTACCACGAGCTCGTCCAAGACGGCGGCAGGCCCGTCTGTGCGATCGAGGCTCTGTTGCATGCCCCACACGACCCCACAGCCAGCTATGAATCTATTTTACCATGGCTCAGTGATTCAGATTCTACAAATCGAAATGGGGAGATACAAACAGTGTTTTCACGGCAGCTCGATCGATGGTGGGACTTTCGTAAATGGCAGTGGGGCAACCGGAACATTGCTGAAGGAGACGGAGGATTTTCAGCGTTTCTAGCGGCCGAACAGAGAATGTCCAAGCGGATGCAGATCGAGGTATCTAACGGTTCGCTCGAGCAGACGGCTCTGCGTCTGTGGCGACAGAAGCCAGAACTGCGATTACTCTCTGACGACCACGGATTTCCCGCGTACAGGAAGGCAGTGAAGAGGCGCCTCGCGCCCTACAAATTCAGTCGACCTCTCCAGCTGACGAAAAATCCACGCAAACAAACCGAATGGTCCACATGGCTCGAATACCTCAACTTCGAGCAATGGTGGTTGGAACGACATACTACCGCCCGGGAACCCCATGAGCGACCATATAATCAAGCTTGGAAGAGGCTGTTCGAAGCAGTGCCGTCATTGCCTCAGGAAAGGTCGGGATTGAACAGCACGAAAGGTAACTACAACTCTCAAAGCTTAGCTTGCGCCGTGCCGGCTTCGGGGCCTTTGAGAATTCGACAGCCGTGCCAGAATATGAAGACGGTTGCCCTAACCGAGCAGTTAGCCTCCGCGCAGGATGAACTCGCCACAGCCAAGAAGATAATCAGTGACTTTATGCGTGACACGGCACATTACCGACGTGCAGAAACGGCAATCAACTCTCAGAAGCACCGAGTGCAGTGGGTCCTAAAGGAGGCGCGTGTGATGGAGGCCGAGGCGATGCGACAACGCGAGACGGCGAAGAACAACCTAAGGTCGGACGCGGGAGAGAGCAAGAAGAGACGATACAGTGATGATGTTAACACCTCCCAGTCGTGGTCTAAGAAGACGAGTCGGGAAGGGGACGGAAAGGATACAGTTCCATCGTCGGGGCGGCCTCGTCAAAGTCAGCGTCGTCGTGTTGAAGGTACCGCTACGATGCCGGTAACGCGTCCGAGGACACGAGCCGCGGCAGCCCTCAGGAAGCGATAGGGTGTTGCACGGTTATAGTTCGCAGGACAGACGTGTACAGTGGGACCATGCTCGCTGCGGACATTCCATACAGCAGCCTGCTGGACAGGCTGGTCACGAATGAAGACAGGCAGGTAGAGCAGCATTCTTGTTCTGTTTATTTTTCCTGTTTCTATTCTTCAGTCCATAGACGTCGATACTATCATGTGATTCGCGTTGATCTAGTCGAGAACAGGGCACGTGGTGGGGATGCTGTTGGGGCTACCGGATTCGTGATCGGAGCTTTGGCCCGCTAGCGAGAGCCGGCTTCGACTTTGACCCCGACTTCGACCCCGACTTCGACCCCGACTTCGACTTCGACCCCACCCGGCCCTGTACCCTCGACACCTGCCCTGCCAGAACACGCCAGCCATTCTAGCGACGAAGTATGCGCAAGCGGCGGAGGTACTCGGGAGACCCGCGACGACCACCATCCTCGTTGCCGCGCAGCCTGCTTCTTGCTAGACGCAGATCGAAGACACCGTATCCGTGAAGGGGAGCAGAAGAGAGGGAGCAGAAGAGAGGGAGCAGAAGAGAGGGAGCAGAAGAGAGGGAGCAGAAGAGAGGGAGCAAGAAGAGAGGGAGCAGGATCGGCGGACGCGGTACTGGTGCAGCCGGACGCGTACCTCGAAGACAACAACGTGCGGCGAGCGTTTGCGACTGCGCAGAGACGCGATGACGACGTCGCCACGCGTCTCGAGGAGGCGGCGGAGGAGATGCTGCAACACGTGCGCAGCAAAGGCCTTTTGGCCAGCTGGGCGGAAGATGGAGAAGACGCGGCCGGCCAAGTCACGTTGAGACGGTCACTCATCAGGCAGGCTACGGTGTCAGGCTTAGCATTGCACGATCTGGGCGATAAGAGATTGCCATAGACAAGAGACGTGAACAGGACGGGTGGTGGGATTGATGGGATTGATGGGATTGGACAGGATCAGAACTCTCATGCGCCTAGCTTCATCTGCCCAGGCTTGACCAGCCTGCACTTCCTGACCCTCCTCACGGGCGCGTCAACGGCGGGGTTGGAAGACCTCAGCCGCTTCCGCATAGCGAGAGAGGACTGCGGGCCATGGTTGAGCGTCGCCTTCAAGACCTGGATCTCCGCCGAGAGCGTGTCTACCTTCTGGTCCCGCGTGCTGAGCAGCTCCTGTGTCTGTGCGTGCTTCTCCTCCCGGGCCCTGCTCTTGGCTCTGAGCTCCAGATTCTCGGCTTCCGTCTTCTTGAGGGTCTGCGTTTGGAGCTGCAAGACGTTGTCGTAGCTGGGAATCAGCTCGTTTCGGTAGTCGGACTCGAGCTTCCTGAACTGCGCTACGCTCTGCTGCAGCTTCTGCTGCTCGGAGCGGTACGCCTTTTCATACTTTGTATCGTCGGCTAGCCTTTGCGTGTGCTGGCAGATGCTCTCGAGCTGTTTGCCAATCGCGACCAGACTTGCCGCCTGCTCGACCTGCACACGTTAGCGAGGCACAGTAGGGTCGGGCAAGCTTGCACGGTACCGTACCTGTTCGGTCTCTTGTTTGATCTGTGGGGCTGGCTGGTAGGACGACATGGTGCACGCTCTGGGTTGTGTATGTGCGCTGGGTTGTGTATGTGCGCTGGGCAGACACTCGCCGACGTTCTTTTAAGACGGGGCGGATCTATCTTTGACACTGGAGTGCCAATATAGATCAAAGCCACGATGGGATGGTGCTGGAGCCCTGTAACGGGCCCGGGCAGTCTGCACTATGGCTTGCGTGGTGTGGGCTAAGATTAGCATGCTGTAAGGTACAGCTAAGAAAAGGCACGGCCAAGAAAAGGTACAGCGAGAGGGCTCTGCTGTTTCAGACTGCTGACTCTCGACTGCCGGCGCCCCGCACGCCAGCACGCCAGCACGGCCGCGAGCAGAATGCTTTGGCGCTGCGAACAACAAAACCCGGGGGTGTTGCTGCACACGCTTCCAAGCACACCACGCAAGCTGAGCGCGCCCGTCATGTCTTTCCAAGCTGACTTCTATCCCATGGCTGGCCTGGACGACACAATGATATGGCCGGGTGCGATGTACGGTGCTGGGCTTGGATGTGACGTGTATGGGAATGTGCAGTACGCGGCCGACTACGCCATGTCGTCTGGGTTTGTCGACATGGGGCAGCTGGACGCAGGTCAGTTCACTGCAGGCCAGTTCGACGCAGGTCAGTTGAATGCGGGTCAGTTCGACGCAGGCCAGTTCGACGCAGATCAGTTGAACGCGGGTCAGTTCGACGCAGGCCAGTTCGACGCAGGTCAGTTCAGCGTAGGTCAGTTCAACGTAGGCCAGCTCGACGCAGGCCAGCTCGACGCAAGCACGTGGAACGCAAGCACGTGGGACGCATGGTCTTGCCTGACGCCCGCCTCCGGCTGCCAGGGGGTCCAGCCGCAAATCGAACCGACCGTGTCAGCCAGTCCCCCGCGCAGCTGTGGGCTTGCAGCCGGGTGTGTCGATGCTGCAGATGGCAAGATGGCGGCCGTGGAAGAACGGCTCACCCGGCTTGAGCAGAGCTTCGGCCGCCTGCAGAACGAGTAGGTCTACTGGAAAGGGGGACCGGGCGGCTGCTAACCCTGTGTCTGTAGGCTCGAGCAAGACCGAGCCCGACTGGCTGGTGAGAAGGAAACGCTGTGTGCGGAGATCAAGTCGCACGTTGCGCAGCTGCAGGAGTGGGCATGCACAGTGCGGGAGCTGGTGGAGGCAGTGGCTGGAGCGGCAGGCACGGGCAGGACGACCTGAGGGACACAAGACAGAGAATAAATTAGAACAAACACACTCTCGGGCACTGAAGCATTGTTCGCCCTTGAACGCAACTGAGGGGTGATGAGCACGACGCAGATGTAGATTGAGGATGGATGGTCTAAGCTAGGCTAGGGCAGGCCAGACAAGAAGCCGCAAAAGAGCGAGGGGATTGCCCAGCTGCCACACAACCGTACGAAGCCCCGTGTCGATACCACTCTCAGGCCGCCACAGCTGGGCCGTAAAACCAGTCTTTGTCAACGTCAGCAGGTGCGAGCATTCATTGCGTGGGCAACATGGGCAACATGGGCAACATGCACAACATGGGCAACATGCACAACATGGGCAACATGCGCATCACGTGCCAGGGTCCGACTTACATTGCGCAGCATATTCGACCTCGAAGCTGGGCCGCTGGCCGTTGCAGGTAGCAGGCTTGGCGCCCCCTGCCGTCTCGACGCGATAGACGGTGTCCACGCCGCCCTGGGAGCTGCCGTCGACGTCGTGGAGAAGGAGCCAGTCGACGCTGTCGGCGGGCGCGAGGCCGGCAGCGGGATAGGCTCGGGCCGGGGTTTCGTCGAGCTTGGAGA
This sequence comes from Alternaria sp. M3903, assembly GCA_023621305.1. Taxonomy (NCBI): domain Eukaryota; kingdom Fungi; phylum Ascomycota; class Dothideomycetes; order Pleosporales; family Pleosporaceae; genus Alternaria; species Alternaria sp. M3903. The sequence continues at coordinate 27,172 of JALZWT010000050.1, forward strand.
CTCGTGCTACGGGGTAGGGCAGCTGTGGCAGCTGGTCGAGGGCGAAGACGGGGGTGCTGAGGTGGAAGTAGTGATGGCCCAGCAGGTGCTGTGAGCCCTGGAGCCGCAGCGCGAGGTCGACGTGCTGGGTGTGCTGGGGGTGCTGGCAGAGGGAAAAGGCAAGCGGAGACAGGAAGGCGATGATGTCAGCAGCGAGCGGGTTGCCCTTGAGAGCCGTTCCGATGTCGTAGAGCCGAGCTGGTTCGCGTGAGTGCGCTGCTTCTGTGCCAGCTGGGGCGGCCGGGCAGGGTCTCACCAAGGGCGCCTTTGGCGCTGGGAACGTGCTTGTCGCTGGCGCTGGCGCACGTGTAGTTCTGGGTGCCAACACCAAGGGCAACGTACTTGAGCTGGAGGCTGCTGGGCGGGGGCAGAGCGCTCTTGGGCATGAGTCTCGCGAGCGCGTCGAGGTCTCGCGCCGGCTCCCAGGCGTGCGAGGAGCTGGTGCTGGTGCTGGCGCTGGTGCTGGCGCTGACGAAAGCAGCAAGCCTGAGGAACAAAGCGACGACGGCGAGCAGTTGCATGGCGTGAGGAGGCGATGGCTGGCTGCAACGCAGACGCCTTGGGGGTGTATTTGTAGCAGGCGGCCCGCAGATGAGACTACGTCATCCATCCCAAGTGGCCTGCATGCAGTCCTTGTCGGGAGCTGGCGTACGGCAGCTACAGTATGGCACAGCGACTAGACGGCGATTGCGCACAGCGACTACGCACAGCGACTACGGACGGCGACGTGTGCGCCTCCAGGCCCGTCATGCTGAGTGGTTTCCTGCAGGCCGTCCCGGCCCAGACGACCGTAGGCACTCCTTTATTGCTCTCGGCAACACGGACAGCTGCGCGAGCGCAAGCACCTCTCCATCGTGCTGTGACCAGATCAGCACCTCTCCATCGTGCTGTGACCAGATCAGCACCTCTCCATCGTGCTGTGACCAGATCAGCACCTCTCCATCGTGCTGTGACCAGATCAGCAGCCTCCGTCAGGCTGCTCTACAGTACTGCAGTGAGCTAGCCGGCTACAAAATGGAGTGGGTAGAGACCACGCCCGGCCACTGGACCCGGCCGATGGATGCTGTCGAGGCCTGGTTCGACTCTGCGTCTTCGGTAGAGACGCCGTGTGGCATCGCGCACGCAATGGTGTCGGCGGGCGCCAGGCTCCCTGCCGAGCGGTTTGCGTCTGTCGAGCGATTCAGAAGAGCATGGACGAGTCTCCGCTACGACCATCCCCGCATCGCGTGCTATGCGTCCAGCGGCGTTCTGCACTACACGGTGCCTGACTCCGGCAGCGTCCAGCAGTGGCTCTCGCAGACCCTGATCGTGGACGAGTCGGGCGCGAGCGGACTGGAGCTGCTGGCCACGCTCAAGTCGCGGCGGCTGGGCGTCCTCGTCCTGCTTCCGCAGAGCCGGGAGGTGTTCGTCCAGGTCGGGCACAACCAGATCGACGGCGTGGGCGCCATGCTGTTCCTCAACTGTCTGCTGGACGCGCTGCGGCATCCGGTCGACGTCTGCTTTGGCGACGAGCACCGCAACCTCTCGAGAAGCCTAACGCACACGCTCCAGCTGCCGCCGTCGAGCCGAGCCGAGGTGCAGACGGCACAGGCGATGGTCGCTCAGTTTGCAAGCAGTCTCCCTGGCCTGCGCCTGGCCCCGCGTGCCAGGCCTCCGCTCCGACATGCTGTGCGCATGGAGCGGCTTGAGTTCACCGCCTCGCAGACGGAGCAGATCCGCCTCCGGGCACGGTTGCACGACATCACCGTCACGCACGCCTGCCACGCTGCCATGATCCAAACGCTGAGCAGTCTCGATGGCGGGAAGGGGAACGCCTACGCCAGCTTGTTCTACTTCAGTCTGCGCGGGGCGACGGAGCAAGCAGCGTCTGGCACTGCTTCGCCCGTTTCCGTCCATCTCACGGCGCTGCCTGCCGTCGTGTCTGCCAGCAGCGGGGCTGGCTTTCTCCCTCTCGCCCGCCGTGTCAAAGACGTGTACACGCGGCGGTGTCGCGACGCTGGCCTGCACGGGCCGCTGTACAACGCGCTCGCCCCGGTGCTGAACGCCTCGAGCGACGGCCAGGCTCGTCTGTCTAGCCTGGGCGTGGTGGACGAGCGCGTGCCGCATGCGCTCGAGGACTTTTGGATCGGTGCGGGATCGGCGACTGCTGACATGACCACGTACGTGTGGACGTTCAGGGGCCGTCTCTGTGTTGCGACGTGGTTCAACGAGGCGTTCTACGAGCGAGGCGCTGTCAAGCACTTTCTCTCCGGGCTTCGGTCGGCCCTGC
>JALZWT010000050.1:29577-47358 GCA_023621305.1 Alternaria sp. M3903
CCACCTCTGTCCTGTGTGATGTCGACTCGCTACCAACAGCCGCCTGCTTGCTCGCTTGCTAGATAGGCATGCAACCACTCGGGCGACATCCACGTCGGCCCACCCCACGGGAGAGTGTTGAGCATATGCATCGACTCGGCATCGAGCCCTGCCAGTGTTAGCAGGAAGTGCGGACAGAGAGCAAAGGCTTACTTACCAGGCTCCGCCACCGCGCAGTCGTCCATGACCGTGGCCGCGGGGAGGCTGCCGACGTCGTCCGCGAAAGCATACAGCGCACTGTCGTTCAGCGTCGAAGTGTCGGACGCGTAGTCGACTGTCTCGTCCATGTCGGTGCTGTAGGCACTGCCGAACCCGTATGCTGCCATGCCGTCCAGGACACCGCTCGGCGCGCCCCTACATATCTGCTCGAAGCCCAGCACGCCCTGGCCCATGCGACGTGCTGTGGGCGGCCAGGCGCCAAAGGCACAGCATGTCGGCCTGTGCCAGGCTGCCGGATGGTCGTGTGTCCAGCGGCCGCACACACTCGACACTAGCCCGTGGTACGGCTGCGGTGCTGTACAGCCCTTGTCCACGGACATCATTCCGCTGGGGAGCGTGCTGGGTCTTGCGTCGGCAGCCTGGCCAAGAGCACATGCGTGGTGCACTGGCAGAACTGTGTTGTAGACGGCAGCCATGTCTGAAGCGCTGTAGTCGCACATGGTGATCTGGCCGTCAGCGGTCAGCGGAGGTGGGTGTTCCATGGCACTGTCCACGGTAGCTGGGACCGCCGTGTCCGTCGTCTCCAGCAGACGGGGATCTATGTTATCGACCGACAGGGCCGTCGATGCGAGCGACTCGGCAACACAACTGCTCTCGACGGCGTGCTGGGTGTCTGCCGCGAACGATGCGCTTCTCTGCGTTGCTGTGTCAGCGGCGCTGGGGCGGCGGTACATCCCACCTGCATCGCCCAGAGCCTCGAGCTCGAGCTCTTGCGTGAGCTCCTTCTTCGTTTGCTGCCAGTGATACTCCTCGGGGTCCAGTCCGATCTCGGCCCTGTCGTGGTCCAGTTTCTTCCACTGGTTCTTGAGACTGTCCTGTGTTCTCCCCCGCTGACCGGTTCGGCGTTCGTACAGACGATGCGAGTGCTCCCACGTGCCGATGCCTTTCTCCACAGCAATGCTCCGGATGAGATACAGGAACATCTTCTCTGACGGCCGGAAGGGAGCCATGGCTGGCTGGAGGACGTGCAAGTGCCGATGGAAGCAGCAGCTGTGACGCCTTGCAAGCCCTGATATACTGTAACTCCTCACTTATCCACCCGTCGCCACAGACTCGGTTGCGAGTCTGGCCCAGAGCGGCACGGTGGACGCTGGCTGGCTCGCCCGCCCGCCCGCTCGCACACATACTATTCTGTAGAAGGTTGGACAATCCTGGGACAACCCTGGGACAACCTAGGGACGACCTATCTTCGACATGCTGCAGGTCATTCTTAGAAACACCCGCGCCCCTTGCCGTTGTCCGAGCACAGCATTGCAGGCCCCTCACGCATCGCAGGCCCCTCACGCATCGCAGGCCTCTCACGCATCGCAGACCTCTCACGCATCGGCAGACCTCCCACGCATCCTGCGTCCGGCCTCCAATCGCAGGACAGACGTTGGCCAAGGAGAGCATTACCCTGCTGTGCAGTTAGTGCGCATGTCCCCGGGCGGTCAAATTAAGCTTCGCACGTGACGCGTCTGAGATGTGGGCTGACCTACCCTCTAGCGCCGCCCAGCGTCTCGGGCGAACGCCAGCGATCAGAGCCTCCGTCCTCTGCGCGCGCCCCCACCGCCGCCGCCGATGCGCTGGCTCCAAGGGCCCGGCGACAGGCGCACGCTTCTCCCCCGCAGCTGCAACGGCTTTGCTCGAGAGCCAGATCTCCACCAGACCAGGCGTGCTGGCTCCGACTGGCGCCGCCCTAGCTTGGACACAGCATGCATGCGGCGTTGGCATTCTGCTGCGCTAGATCGCCTGCAGGAACGCCTGCGAGCAAGGAGGATTTGACAGCGCCGCGGTGAGCAAGGCTGCAGATCCAGCCCTTGCATGTCGCTAGTCTGTCTGTGCTCGTAAGCGCCGCTGACTGCCGCGGCGCAGCAGTTCGCTTGCAGCGGGGTACGTACAGTACCCACTGCACTGTAACGCTCCAGACGGAGCCGTGATCCTGTACTGTACGATCGCCATGTTAACGTTGGACATACAGGGGACACAGGATACAGGGGATGACAAGACCACTTGGGATCGCGAAACCACTTGGGTTGGCGGAGTGCCTGCAAGCGATCGCTATTCCTGTCCTGTAGGAGTCCGGTACGTATGGTGCGAGCTGGCCGAGACTGCACGCAGAGCAAAGCGAAGCCAAGGCGCGAGAGCAGACTCGCATCTCCAGTACAGCGGTCGGTATGTACAGTACGAGCCAAGTCTGCTCCCCTCTGCTGCCGTGCGTTTGCACGCCCCGCAAGCAGGAATCGGCAACGGCTTCGACTCCCACAGACGCACGCTAGCCCACCGCGCCGCATCGACAGCAGATGTATACAGGTGGGTGCTCGCACGGAGCGCTTGAAGCTTAGCAGACTGGCTATCCTGCCTCTTCCTCTTCCTCTCCCTCTCCCTCTCCGTTATGGCCGGTACTCCGTGGAACTCGCTCGAGAAAGCCATCCTCGTCCACTACAACGGTCTTCTCGTCTACGATAAGCATCTTCGCACACTGCTGCAGCAGCACGCCGGCACAGGCCGAACGCTCATGGCCATCCGGAGCAAGTTGGCGGAGCTCAAGAATCAGCCGACTCTCTACGACAAAAAGCTGAGAAAGTGGACGTCCAGTGCGACGCAGGATGCAGCCGGTACGTGGAGTGCTACGCAAGACACACGGCTTATCTATCTAACCCAGCCAGCCCAACTAGAGCAAGCGGAAAACAAGGCGAGAGAACAGGAGCGCCAGGCGTTGCACAGCGGCATGCATGCATGCTAGCTAGCTAGCTAGCGTCGCTGCACTTCGGGAAGCCAATAGACACCAATAGACGCTCGACAGAGCTACATCAGTTCCTCCCTGATCTCCATGACAGATGCCGTAGTGCAGTGCCAATGTGATGCAACGCCTCAGCTGTGCCAACTTATGCTATGACGCCAGAAGTCCTGGTGTGCAGCTGGAAACCCTGCCTGGGCTGCAGACGAGCCGCGTCGGCAACATCAGGCCAGGATTGCCGGACCCAGCCACAGAGGGCAGGAGGCGCGCTGGGTGCCGGCTCTGTCGACGGACAAGCTTGCGTCCAGTGGATACGGTGCGTGGAGCACAGTACAGTACAGTACTGTACGTTATGTGCTACTGTGTAGTACATGTACATGTCAACGCAAGACGTGTTTGCGCGTGCACGGCCAGTTGACCACTCCGGCTGGCGCACAACAGCGAGACCACACGGGGTGCCACGCGGGAGACCACGCGGGAGACCACACAGGGTAGTTTCAGTACCACGCAGGCACGACCAACGTCGGCTGTGTCGGCTGTGTCGGCCGTGTCGTCCCACAGTCAAAGCTGGCATGAATGTGCAGTAATAGGGCGGGGCGCCCGCATCGGCTTTCCAGCACCGCAAACATGTTGTTCCTGCAGTGTCGTCCAAACTGCTCGTGAGAGGTGATAATTTGAGAAAAAAATTCTCGATAGCATACCTACGCCGCTTGACTGTGCAGCATTGTTCAGTTACAAGGCTGTTGCTCGACGCAGGCGCCAAGATCAACGTGCAGGGTGGACGCTACAGCAACGCACTGCAGGCAACTTGGTTCAGTGACGTGAGTTTCCAGGAAGTGACATTCGAATATGCATTGAAACAGTACAGAACCATATTTCGCTATAGCAGAACGGGCTGTAGGCCACACTCACCATAGCACGACGACGCTGCACCCCTCTTTCTCCTATCACAGGTGCTGTATTGCTTCAAGGACATGCTAGTAGGGGCCATGAGGTCATGCATGCGACTTACATCCAGTGGGGGAGAGAAGGATCCTGGGAAAAGACGATACGCATCTCAATTAAGAGGTTGGTTGCTTATGGTTCATCATGCTAGTTAACTCTCTCAGCATCGTTTGTCGTTGTTTCTCGTGTCCTCCATTGGCAAGCGGCAAACTGTAGCAGATTCTACGCTGGTTTTCATCTGGTGTGGGCCATATTTTCTGCTGAATGCTCTCCCAGCGGCTCGCTGGCCATGCCCTTCTGGGATGGCCGTCCCAAGCCTGGTCGCTACATAATCTGCGTTCCTGCCTGGTCACTCGAGTGCCTTGCGGGGTGCGTTCAACCTTCAGCGTTGGCGCTAAATTTTCCAGGGCTTTTCGAAAGTCTCCTTCGATAAATTCACCAAAAGGCTGATCTTTCTCTACGGAGACGAGCGTCTCAACGGTACTCGCTAACTGTATCACGAGTTCCGCGAGCACGGGTTGTGCTGGGTCGGTACGGATAGTGTTGAAGACGGATAGAGCAAACGGTTCGTCCAACGTTACGCTGAGGAATGCCCAGCGGATACTTCCTGGTTTTGAGCAGCGAAAGTCCTTCACGGGGTGAAGCTCTAGCCTAAGCTTTTCCAAGGCTGGTATCTCGCCCAAGCGCGTGTAGTAATTGATCTCAGCTTCATCGCCCAGCGTGCGCTGTATTCCCAGGTGTAGGTCGTGCACTTGCCGGCAGATCCGAACTAGACTCTCGACGTCCGAGATGGAGAGGCACTGGTGCTGGAGATGGAGGACGCACAAACGAGCCCCGTGGTGCTCTAAGATGGCAGCGAAAGTGGCACTTCCGACGCCCACTAACCGTAGTTTTTTAAGAGGTTGTTGCAGCGCGCGTAATACGTTAGCTATATCATTATCATAGGGCAATTGTCGTTTCTCCTCGTGGTGCTGTATCACAAGCTCCTGTAGGGCGCTCAAGGCTCCTGTCTCCGCCCATTTGGTGACTATGCGGTAATACGGGTAGTAGTACGAGCTCCAGTTCCGTTCCTTCTCATCGTTGAAGGTGAGGGAAACAAGCGTACGCGCGTCTAAGGAAGTAGATATGTTGAGGGGATAGGGCGTATGCAAGGTTGCCAGGCGGGCTGTGGTTGGTATGTCTGGGCCTGTCTCGTGATCTGTTACTTTCGGTGTGCGGAATTTAAGCCAAGGTCGTCCATGGGGTGAAAGTAGGTTCCGGCCTGTCTCGTAGAGATGGACGTGGCGCACGCTTGAGTTGTGCTTAGATAGGAGGTCACTAAGAGCCACTTCAGAGAGGATTCCCCCGTTCCTCCCTTGTTTGAAACTCGTCGGTCCTATCAAGCTATGCAGACATTTCGAAGCGGCCAGCAAATTGTCCATCTCTGTGCGTAGGGTGAGCGGTTCCTGTCCTAGCAGGCGATATCCTATCCGCTGGTATAAACCAGGCAGACTAAGGGTGTGAACGTGCAATCTACATTTTGACTGAGAGCGATGTAGCGCCTGTAGCACGCACATCGGCATAGGGTGAGGACACGCCCACACGAAGTCTTTTAAGTTTAGGGACGCCTCTTCTAGGAACGACACCACTGGTCTCCAGTCTTCTTCACATTGTATGCGGTCGTTAGCTTCAGGTGCAGTGCACTCTTCGGCTAGGTCGTCGGTCGTGCGTTCGTGGCCTGCGGCTCGCGCTAGTGGGACATCGTCATCGAGATGCTCGTAGACAATAGTTGCGTCGCCAGTGTCTTCTCTGCAGAATGTCGCTTGCGCAAGAGACGTTTGGACACGCGATCCCTTCAGTTCGAGTATGCGGACGTGTTCCTCACGTCCTTTTAGATGCTCCTGTAGTCGAGACACGTCTCGCTTGAGAGGCAGTTCATCGTCCGTGACGCGGATATAGGCGGCAGAGAATCGTTCACGCCGCGTAATAGATTCGCAACTCTTACTCGTCAGCGCGAATGCGCGAAGGCTTTCTTGTGTTGGGTCGCATGCGGCCAAATGTGTGACGATTTCTTCCCCAAGCTCGGTGGGGAGTTTGCCGAACCTGGCGTCTTTATTCGCCTGTGATTCGGGTCGAGTTAGCAAGGCGGTAGTGTCGCTACAATCTACGCTGTCAGGACAGATGGCCAGGCCTTCGTCGTAGTGCGCGTTTGAAGCACGCCTTTGTTCCCCAGACCATGTTCTTAATGCCGGCCGTTCAGCCGACACCCCTTTGTATTCCATTCGGTCGCGGCCATGTTTGTCTATAGCTGTTGTTGACCCGCAGAATTTGTCGATTTTCCTTCGTTTGCACTGTGGTTCTTGTTTTTGCCCAGGACGTCGTTCTTGCTGATCGGGGGTCTCTCCTGTGCAGTGTGACAGGTGACGAGGGCTTTCTGTTGACAGTTGTGTTTATTAGCCACATGGTTCGGTGGGATCTCGATGTGCCTGAGGGAGCGCGGGCATAGTAGAAGGGGGGGATAGTGGGAGTTGACGTACTTGCTTTGGCCATGGCAACTGCACGGTAGGTGGGTTGGCTTCCGTGTTGGTGATGGGGTCGAGTTGAAAAGAGGGCTGCCGACTGAGCACTGTGAAGTAATGATGTTGTTGTAGGTGTTGGGGGCTATTGACTCTCGGTTTCAGCTGCGCGCTATGGCCCGTCGACCTGTCAGACTGTTCCGCTTGTTTAGTGGCCGCGTGCCCGACGGCGGCGGCAGGTGGCCTTACTCTCAGGGATCACCCTCGTCGACTGCCGTTGCGACGGTCATCAGGGCCGTCTCGGTCGTCGCGCCCGATAGAAGCACCAGTGGATGCGCCCGCGTGGCCGTCTCGTTGTTGCAGCAGGCGCGACAACGCATGCGACAATGGTGGCGGCAATCAGCGCAATGGTGAATACGTGCACTGCACGGTCAACTGCCACAAGACCGGGTTGTCCGAGATGTTTGCTGGCGCTCACCTAGTACTGGCGATCGTGTCCTAAGCACCGCGCGTGCTGACTGTGAGTCCAAGCGCTAGTTAGAAGTGCTGCATGAGGACTCGTGCACCTAGCTCGAAACAGCTCAACCCTAGCTGTGATCTATCGCTGCTGAGATCTGCGGGCGTGGGCCTATGTGGCTGAGGGCCTTTTCGACGCGTTTGCCAAGCCCACCAGGACACCCGAAGGCTAGCTTGGATAAGAAGCAGGGCTGGGTTTGGAGGACCGCGTCAACGAACGTCCGGCACCACGACCGCAATCGACTTCCAATGTACCCATCATGTACTGTAGCTCCAACACATTGCAATACACACACATAGTTGACCTAGAAGCTTATACGCCATGGAAATAGCCCGTCGCGCCACCCTCGAGGCCCGCGGACCCCCCGCCGCTCCCTCACCCGACCCATTCCTCCTCGTCCTGTCGAGCATGTCGCAATCCCAACACACGGCGCACCCGATGCATCTGTCGCGAACCTGCATCAACCCGTCTAAGCAGCGGTCAGCCAGTGGCCGTCCACTCGGTTTGCAAGGCTGCTTAGCTGGCGAGAGCAGAGTAGAGTGATACCATCCAATCGACGAGATAAACTTCCATCCTGACCAACGCGGCACATTCAGCCGCTGGATATGTGAGTCTGACGAGAAATGGGGACGAGGATGCACGGGTATCACAGCATGGTGGGCTCAGGACAGTCGCGTTACAGGCTTTCGCTTTTCTTGCTTCCAAAGCCCGACGCCCTTGCAGACGCGTGATGGACGCAAAGCCAATCGATCTGGACACAAGGCACTGACTCAACTTCGCCGCTTGCACACCGTGTTTGCTGACGAGTGGGTGTCTTCCCTCACCTGCACAACGCTGGCAACGTCACCTAGCCAACGACTTGTAGTGAATCGCGTCCCCCCGGCAGCATCATGTCCAACCGTGGAGTTTTTTTGGTATGGCGAGCATAGCCGGCTGCAGACAGTGATACCGATGTACTGCAGGAAGCGGCATGAACGCAGCAGAATTGCATCAAGCCTCAGATGGCCAACGCCTGCTGCATGGCTGTCAGATGTGCTATACCATGCCATACGCGACCAACACGAAGTTAGGGGAGCGACCTGGGACGCTGAGTGAGAAGTCATTTTAGAGTAGTTTCAATTCGTGACACGACTAACACATTAAAGTACGGGGGGATTCGGCGGCCATAGCGAAGGAGATAAAAACAGGCAAGCAGCCGAAACGGCTAAAGGAGAACTGCGCATGACATAGGCCTCTTCCACATCTTCTTCCAAGTCTCTCACATGCCGCAGACTTCTTTGCGTGTTGTCATGATCATAACCTAGCTTTTTCTTGCGTGCCTCGCACAGCTCTTTTGCGATACCAAGGGCCTTTGAAAACTTCCCTAGATGCTGCAAGAGAATGGCGCGAAACTCAAGAGCTTCTAACGCCTCAGGATGCATCACACCAAACTTCTCTCTTAGGAGCGGGAGTGCGATAGCGACTACGACTTCTGCTTCGTCGAACTTGCCTTGGTCGTGTAGCGCAGTCGCGAGATTTGTATGCGTCTTTAGCGTGTCTGGATGCGATACTCCAAGTTTCTCCTGGAAGATAGCCAGAGCTTGGCGGTACAGTGCCTCAGCTTGCTTATGGTGACCCTGGTCATTGAGCGTAATAGCGAGATTCGCTTGGCTCTTGACGGTCTCGTGGTGGTGTGGGCCCAAGATTTGGTGGCGCTTTTTGTACACGTAGCGATGGCTGTGCTCAGCCTCGTCGAGCTTGCCCTGGAAATGAAGCGCAATACCGATGTTGCTCCTTGCCGCGATAACCGATAGATCGTTGGCCCCATGAGTTTGCAGCCAGCCGTTGAGTGATCTACTGAACAAAATTTCCGCTGCTCTGTACTCTTCCTGACTCAATAAAACAATTCCAAGGTTGGTCGCGCTAACAAGTCCCATTATCTTGTTCTTGAGGTGAAGCGTGCGTTGGTAGTGATGCATCTTGTTGCCCACTGGTTCCTTCTCGATGGAGTCGGTGGCGCCAGGGGCGCATTGGAAATCAAGGTGAGCCTGACAATTTCTAGAAATTTCCTGGTGGACAGATACTAGATCGAATTTTAGTGATGTCGCTCCGCCTCTCTCTGAATGAAGCTATCGCCTTGGCTAGCAAAATCGCCGTTCTAGGTCGCAGCGGTTTTGCAGAACAGAAAAATATATCGTACCTTTCTTGACTGGAATGTGCGGCTTTTGGTGCTGAGTCTGGGAGCTGGACTCGTACGAATCGTAGAATACAAGAAGTTCAGGATTAAGAGTCCGTTCGTAGAATGCGGCATCCGGCGTAGGGGCCCGCTCGATTTCTTTGTCACTGTCCGCCATCGAGGAAGACTCAACAGATTTACTAGATAGCGCGCTTGAGCGATATGACCAAACCATGCTATCCGAAAAATCTCTGTCGGCAAGATGGGCAGTGTACAGTACCAGAGGAAAGCCGGGCTTTATCTCACATGAGCGTAGGTTGTCACGCCCTTGGAGACTCACGTTGCACCAAGAGCTGACGGTTATCCGGCATGGCAGCAGCTGCTGGGGTTCGCTGATGCCTACGGGTAAGCAGAATGTCTGCCTACCAACAAGAGCGTGCCTGCCTTCTGTACGATGCGCGTTTGCCTTTTCTGCTTTCGGCGCCTGTCATCCAGTCGGCGGCTTGCTTCGACCCCTTCCCAAACGTGCATCAATGGACACACATTCCCAGCCGAGCATGGAGCCCTGTGGTATCGCTAGGCATACGGCATTACGACTGGCTGTGAAGCAGTCCTTACGCGTTTCATGTGCTGTACTGTAACGACCACCAGAGAGCTGGGACACGCTGGCCTTATCCCACAAGTCTCTGGATGTTGGCGACACCTTCAAGGCTCTCGAATCATGGCTGATAAAATGACAGATCGAGAGCCATAGGATGAGGGACTGGAACGGTCGGCGTAGCAACGACCTCGCACCACTTCTCGATATACTTCCGCAAAACCACGAACGACTTACACCGTCTCGCGCTACTCACAAGGTTTTTGTATCGCCCGAAGCGATACTGGCGGCAAACGACGGAATGTACCACATCTCTGAGCATCATGTATCCACTACCATTATGCCATACGACCCACCAACCATCAACGCGAATACCAGCATGCCCAGCAACATACTACAGGACTATGAATCCATCACGGACTCCCCATACCCATTCTACGCACAATGGATGACACAACCCTTGTCGATAGCCTCGGAATTTTGCACATCCGTCTCCGAGGCGACATCTCCTGTCATGCTCGCGCAAGGCTCGACATTACTGTCACAACCCTTCGATACAACCCCACTGTCAACATCGCATTCTACATTGTCACCCACGGATCAAGGCACTACTTCCTCCGTCCCCTCTGTAAGATCATCAACGACCCTTTCGCGATCACCTTCTCATTCGTCGCCAAACCTTCGATCCTGTGGCATTCCGAACAAGGACGGTACATGGAGTTGTGCCTTCCCGGGATGTACTTCAAGAGCAGTTTTCACTCGGGTCTGCGATCTAAGGAAGCACTACAAGAGACACACAAAGTCTTTCTTTTGCAGTCATGGTGACTGCCCACAATCAACAGGAGGGGGCTTCTCGACCAAGAGGGATCTTGCAAGACATGAGGCAAAGCACAACCCGGGTGTCCGATGTGACTGGGATGGATGCAACAGGGTCTTCAGTCGCGTAGACAACATGGTAAACAGGGACTCTCTTCCATGGGAGAACGTACTTCGCTGACGAGTTTGACAGAGAGACCATGCCATGAGGATCCACGTCAAACCATCCAGAAAATTGCCAACGACCTCCGTCAACCCGTCTTAGTTGGAAGCCTACCGTCAGCGAAAGCCATAGGCTGCCCAGGCTGCCCCTCTCCACTCCTATTCAAGGTACCAGTGTTTTTTGCACTCGCAGTCCTGTTCATCTTCAAGCACAGCGTTTCCTGCGCCGTTGCACTCCCGCTGTGGATTGTCAGGATAGAGCACGTCTGTGTGTTGGTTACATAGGGCATGGCTGTTGCCTACACTAGCTTAGTGGGGTTCCTTAGCGACCCTGACCCCACCCAAAGACCCATATGATGCTCCCATGTCCTGACCACTACAGTATGATTGTTCCAGCAAACGCTATGTCACATCGGAGCTTACAGTAGGCCCTGCTTTCCAACGGCAGCCATCTGCTCGTGTGGGCCGGAACCCTGTGCAAGGTGACTATGTATATCATGTTCGCAGATCATCTCCGAGAACGCTCCGTATTGTTGCTAGCGTGCACCGCCCCACTGAGTGGTTCGGCGCACGCCAAGGCGAACCACTCGTGATGCCGAGTGGTCGGGCTGCTGGCGATGCAGAGATGCTGGCTCTCTCGTTTCCTACTTGGCTATACTGTATAGCATGCGCTGCATCCCGAGCCACGCGCTGTTTGCGCTCTCGTTGCAGTTCCCCCGACCCGAACGCCTCGAAAGCATGGCGTCATCCATATTGCTTGTACTCGTCGCGACGTTGATCGCATGGGCGGCCCGATACCTGCTTCAGCTCCAGGAGCGTGTGGTACGTGTGCGCACCCTAGAGACGTGTCTGCAGGCGCGGTGCTAAGTTCCATCAGGCAGACCGGGCCATCGGCGCTCGCTACGGCTGCCGTCCGGCGCCAAGGCTGCCGAATCAACGGGCTTTTGGCCTCGATCGTCTTGAGCAGATGCTCCGAGCAGACTGGGAGTCGCGCCTGATGGAGCTGTTCTGGTTCCACTTCCGTCAGACAGGGAGCACGCTGGAACAAAAGTTCCTTGGGATCAAGGCGTATGGCACGATCGATCCGGCCAACCTGAAAACCATCCTCACCCGTACCCGAGGTAGGTCTGCACGCTACGAGTCACCGCATAGCGGTTGCCAGAAGATGACGTGCATGCTAGACTTTGGCATCGGCCCGCGCCGAGCGATCGCACTTCCAATGTTCGGCGACGGAATCCTGACGCAAGAGGGTCCACACTGGAAACACTCGCGCGATTTACTGCGCCCACAGCTGGAGCACAAGCACTACGAGGACCTCGAGGTGTTCCGTGTTCCTGTTGAAGATCTAATCCAGCTACTCGGCAAACGCAGCGGCACGGTCGACCTCCAGCCGCTGTTTTCCCGCCTAACGCTCGACACCACGACAGCCTTCCTTTTCGGTGAGTCGACGAGGAGTCTAAGCGATGCGAGCGGGTCCGCAGAGCGCGTTTTTGCGACTGCGCTCGACACAGCCCAGCAATGGGTCGTCAAGAGGCTGCGCCTGGCTGCACTCTACTGGCTGGTAGACAGTAGAGCGTTCCGCCAGGCTTGCCGGGACGTACACGCGTTCGTGGACCAGCTCATTGATCGCAACCTGTCGACAACGTCTGAGAGACACAGCTTCCTGCATGCTGCTGCACAGACCACATCGGATCGAAGCGCACTCCGAGCGCAGGCGGTCAACATTCTGGTCGCAGGCAGAGACACAACTGCAAGCCTCCTGTCGTGGACATTGTAAGTACATAGGGGGCGGTTCTTTCGCCGGTTCTGCACTAACGGCCACTGCTTCTTGCTTGTTCGCCACCCACAGGTCCTGGAAAGGCTACGCACAGAGATTGCGGCGACACGCACCGCGCCATCGCGTCTCAGCCGAAACGATCTCAAGGGAATGCGCTATCTGCAAAATGTACTCAAGGAAAGTATGCTCCCCACGCCCAACTTTCCAGCCAGCACCCGAGTCTCACAAGTCTACACAGCCCTGCGACTCTACCCGTCTGTCCCTGTGAGCACTCGGACAGCCTTGAAGACCACCGTGCTTCCTACAGGTGGTGGGCCAGCCGGAACCGATCCCGTCCTTATTCCCAAAGGCAGTTCAGTGGCATTTAGTTTGTACTCGATGCACAGACAGCCCCAGCTGTACGGGATGGACGCCGAGCTATTCCGTCCGGAGAGATGGGACGAAGACATGCCTTGGAAGCGTTCGGCAAACAAAAATTCGGCCTTCCTTCCATTCTCTAGTGGTCCGAGGAGATGTCCTGGGGGTAAGTCTGCAAGCGCCTTCTTCAGCGGCGCGCGTCTAGCTGACGAGCGTGCTACTAGCGGACTTTGCGCTTACACAAGCTGCGTATATTCTTGTTCTCCTGCTCCTGAACTTCCCGACCCTGAATCTGCCGGAAGGAGAAAAGTTCGAGCTGGTTGGCGCTGAGAAGCAGAGGACGACACTCGTTCTGTCGATCAAGGAAGGCTGCAAGGTTGAGGTGGGCAGTGGCCGATGCACGGAACGGGCGTTGCTGTAAGGATGCTCCTTTTGGCGGGCAGATTGGCGCTCACGTTGCACTCACGACGAGGCTACTGTAGAGAATTCACGGACGTTTGCAGCGACATGGCTGGCTGCGTTTTCCATCGTGACCTCCAACCAAGCAGTTTTGCTTACTAAGCTGACACGCCTTCGACTCGCAAGCACCGTTGGGCAGGCATAATTACGTATATCCAACCATGATGTGCTTTGCGTTTGATCCGTCGGAGCATCGGCGTGGGAGAAGTGGCTCAGCACTTTCCCGAATCAGAAGACAACGACGTTGTAGGGAACCACTTGGCATGACCACTTGGGGTCTACAGAGCACAGGCAGCACCATCCCAGAATAGCTTACCGGTGCAGACTGACCTTTTGAATATGAGGCTGGAGCAGACGCCGTAACTTAATCACTCTAAGTGACCGCATCCTGTTGTCTTCTTCCAGGGTACATACAGTGCGATACATGCTGCTCAAAGCTGCACGTTTGGCGGCTTCGGAACATGGTGCTCGAACGGAGAGATGCGCCCACGGTAAGCGCGACGCTACCGACTGCGACAGCTTAGCACTGACTGCAGGAAAAGTGCGCGGCCAGCCACGCGCGCCTTCTTGAGACGCACGCGTCCAACCTCGTCACTACCACGAAAGCCATGTGCATACGATTCCGCTTTATTAGACCCGCATACCAAGAGCTTTCAACAAGGAGCGGAGATGAAGACGCAGCAACATACAGCGCACACGCCGAGCGCATGAAGGTGAAAATTGCCGGTTGCAAAGAAAAGCTCGATGAGCTAGAAGCCATGTATCGGACAGGCAGGCAGGGAAGCGAGGGGAGGAACGGGGCCAGGACAGAACAGGACAGGATGGCTAGGAGAGAGAAGCAGCTGCAGGATCTTTGACACGCGGCGGTGCAGCATCATAGCAACGCGTCGGTGGAGCATGGCTGGCGCATCTTGTAAGGGTACCAGATCTCGTCCTCTTGCTTCTCTCTCTCCTCTCGTGTTCGGTGTGCCGACTGTGGCTGTCAGGAACAGTATATAAGCGAGCCATCTGGTCCTTACACTGCGGCGCCGTCAGATTGAACGTGACGCTGTGAGATCTCAGCTGACACAGCTTGCATCATGTACCCCTTCCAAAAAAATGTTGCTCGTCGGCGCGACCGTGACCAAGGCTGCTTGCGCAGGCTTGTCGCCCACAACGCGCTACTCAGCCACTTTCAACCGGCCTCTGTAGATACAGGCATGGACATGGTGATCGAGCAGCTGATCAGGAGCGACTTGGAGGATCAGATGTGCCCTCAAACGCGTGGCACTGAAGGGAGCTCAACGAGCGTCTTGCATCACAGCACCAAGTAGATCCGCTCGGGGACGATAAATTGCTGGTATCCGATCCATTAATGAGATGTCATGTTACTACTGAAGAACACAAAGCGGTAAAAGCTTCACAACGCGCACTCTCCGTCCCGGCCCTCCGTGGCCATCTTAATCTGGAACATAGGCACAGCTGTGCTGTCGAGCTGGCTTGTGGCTATCTGCGCAGGAGAGCTTGCGGCCGAGTTGCCAGGAGCTTTCATACTGACGCAGTCGTACAGCTCCGCTTCTTGCAGGTCCACAGGCTGCTGTGAGTCCACGACGCGGTGGGCGTGGTCGTGGTCGTGGTCGTGGACCACATCCCTCCTATGTGTTGCTGGCAGGCAGGAGACGCACTCGACAAGCTTCGCCTCGAACGATGTCCCTAGTCCCGCTGGCACCGCTAGAAATGCCTGACCCGTTGCAGCTGCGTCGGGCCCGGCACAAGCGCTGCTGCATCGGGTCACACGCTTCTCTTCTGGTGGACACGCCTGAGATGCTTCACACTGGTCCTGCAGCCGCAGAATGGGCACCAAGATCTTCTGTTGAGGTGCTGGATGTTGGATTTCTGGAGCTTTCGGTGTCGCCTCCGGAGACGATGAAGCGTGCTTGTCTGGGAATTAGCGCTGATGTTGCAGGATCGCACCAGCAAGCGCTCACCTTGGCTGTAGTTGAGAACATTGCGGTCCTTCCAGTGCTTTTCCTCACGGCTCGTCCCTTCTGTCTTCGTCTCTTTGGCAGTGTCCCTGCAGCCTGTATGTACGCCAACAGCGGCTGTTTTTAAGTGCCGCCAGCACTCGTTGGGCAAGAGGTGCTGGAGCGAGCCACTCTGGATCAGCAAGCAGCATACAGGCTGCCCGTGCGCGCCAAAGACACCACTCGTGATGTCGCTCGTCGAGACTGCTCCGCGCAACCCAACTATAAACATGACACAGCCATGGCGCACGCTTCGTTACCACAGGACAGCAGCGACGCACAGTGTCTGCGCTAGGGGAACACAGTTTGGCCTCCAGCAAAACTCCAACGGCTGGACTGGCTGGATGGACCGTCTCGATGATCAAGTACGCCAGGAACCGAATCACATTGCTGAAGCTCACCATCACTGACTTGCAAGACAGGCTGGCCCATGTTGGCCTGACCACGAGCTACTGGAGCAGCTGGGCTACATGGAACAATGGATAGCGATAGCGAGGCAGGCTGTGCGCCAGAAGAACGAAGCAATCAAAAGCCTGGTTCAAGAGAACTCCAGGTTGAAGACGGCACTGCAAGCACAGAGCCAGAAGGGGGTCGTCGACGGAGAGGCGCTACTTCACGAGCTGCAAGTGGAGCCGGGGCCAGGGCCGGCAGACGGAGCTGACAAGGCCGCCGACGCCGACGCCGCCTTACAAGAAAAGTTCACGTCGTGGCAGTGCTGGCAGATGCAAGAGGGTGGAAGCAGATAATGCGGCTACGAGGGTAGTTGAGGAAAGTGCGGTAGCCAACGTACAAAGACCTGATTACAGCTGGGCGGTACGGGTACGTAGTGCAGTATTCCAGTTTCGCGCTGTCGTAAACTGTCGCAGGCCAAGCGCTGTCGGGAACAAGAGCATTATTACTGATAATGCCGTGCGATGACCTTTATGTGAGCTCAGCTAGGATGCTACGAGCAACAACATAATTACACACTCTTCCGACTATTTTTTCTACAATGCCCGCACCCAACCGTGCAACGTAAACCCTATCAACAATAACACCATGCGATGACTCTTGTATAAGCTGAGCTACTGCAGGATGCTACAAGAAATAGCTGACTAGCTACTTACAAGACAGACGATCAAAAGACCCCCTAACGCATTCGTTAATGGTTCTGTCTACAATGTTCGCGCCCGACCGTGTGACGTCCAGCGTGCAAGCTGTGCGGTAGGTAGAAACGGGGCATCGCCCTTTAACAGAACACGAGGACTTGTTGCAGCAGTTGCTTCATTAACAGATACAGTGTTGGAGAGGCCTTTAGAACAGCCCTCGATGCCTATGCTTCTGGACTGCCCAAAGTATCGAAGGCTCAATCACGCAGACTACTGATTTGAGGGTTGACTTGTTGGATCGGCTGCCCCCTGCTTGTTTATAGTATATATCTCACCATCTGTGTTCGAACATCTCCATGGACTATTGATTGCCTTTCTTCGTGCGATCTGGTCGGTGCCTGCTCGACTTGCAGCTGTCTGCGTCCCCAGGCTCGTCGCAACAATCTCACAAAAGCTCTACTGCACTGCAGTACTGTATCACAGCGCGTTTCCTAGCAAGGGTTGCATCATCCCGAGTGGTTTGATTTGGCTCTGGCCGGGTTGCGTAAGCGGGTTCAAGTCGACCACCACGAAACGATCATCCCGGGTGGTGGTGCCGGGCGGCTTGTCTGTGCAGTTAGCGATACAGTACTTAGTGTGGTACAGTACTGAGATCGGGACTTGAATACAGACAGCGTTGTGCTCTGCGCTTCATGTCGTAACTCCAGGTGTTCATTTGTAACAGCTATTTCCAGCGTAGCCCTAGGTTACAGTGTCGAAGCATGGTTGGCCTTTCCGGACGAAAGAGGCGACGCGAGCCACGGCAGCAGCTGTCCCGTATTTTTCTGCTGCTTTCCATCCAGCCAATACGCAAAGCTGTGCTGCAGTACATCTCTGCTTACGACGCCGCAAAGCTCGCTCTCCTGCATCTCCTCTATCTCACTAGCTGGGAAAGGGAACGATACCTGAAACCGATCCGCGACCTGGTTTGGGATACTGAGGAGCTAGAGATGCTGTCACGAGAGGGCATGAGTTTGGTGCTTCTAGGCAGTGCAGTACATGTCCTGGGCCAGAGGCTGAACCAAACGAGACAGTACGAAGCAGCGCAAGGAAAAAGAAAGCTGCGAGTCTATCTCGTCGGCGCTTTTCCGATCCTGTCCAGGTCTCCCGAGATCCTCCGACGCCTGATCAACTTTAGCATCTCGGGAGAGTCGAGCCCGTTACGTGCACTTGGCGATGAGTACCATCTGCGCCACATGCAGTGGGCCATGGCACCAGGCGAGCTCAAGACGTTTCTGATGGCTTTTGGCGCTCCCATGGCGCTGTCTAATAGCAGATCGAGGGGCGTCTGGCACCGAATCTCGGACGTTCCAGACAGAACGATCGACCTGCGAGTCTATGTTCCCACGTTTTGTGACAGGTCGCGCGAAGAGGTGAAGATTACGTCACGCGA
>JALZWT010000051.1:0-19126 GCA_023621305.1 Alternaria sp. M3903
CCAAATTCAGAGTAACGCGTTGTGGTGGGGTGGCCGAGAAGTATATGTGGCCGAAAAGTATATGGCCGAGCTTACACTCATTCACATTAGGAATGGCTCCGATGAAAGGGAGCTCTCCTGATGAAAATCCCACGGCATTTCGACTGGAGAAGAGGATGCGATTCTCTCATTGAAGTAGCGGATCTTGTGTTGGACAGCTGAGCACGAGTATCAAGAGAAACAAGGTATACACCATGCTAGTCGTGCCGTGAACTTTACAATATTGCAACACACTTTTCCACAATCTCGACCGTTGAGTAATCGGCCATAGTTGCAACACCTTCCTATTCAAATTCGAACATGGCAGACGCCACAATCTAATTGCAAAAAAACTGCAAGAGACAGAGTCTCTCTAAACACGCAAGTTTACGATGATAAAAAAGTAGATACTCGTCGTAAACCATTGACATGGTAACGCCCTCGACTCCCAGTCATACAAGAAAAAACGACACCGTAATAGTACAGCCCCTCCTCCCCATACCCCAAGAATGAGAAATTCCAACACTTTGGAGTGTGAGACAAATCAATCCAAATCCAGGCCATCTAGATCCAGGTCCAAACCTGCATACTACGCATTCTGGTCCCCTTCTCCAGCCTCATCATGATGCATTTCCGTCGCATGGAACGCATCGCCAAAAGCCGAATCGTCAACAAGGTCCAGGCCCAAGTTGTCATCGTGCCCATAATCCGCCAAAGCATCTCCAGCACTATCGATATTGTCAAAACTGCCAAAGTCGGCTGTGTCGAACATGCTACCTGCGTCGGCTTCGATGTTGGACGAGGACATGCCGCCGACGTTGTTTGTGCGCTGGTTGTTGTTGTTCATGTTGGGTTGTTGGACGCTGCCGGTCGACTGTTGTGCATTGCCAGATTGATCGTTCATCGTCCAATCATCAGTCTTCTCCCCTGCGCCGGTCATTCCAGACATCTCTACGTCCAGATCTAGGAGATCGGCTCCTACGTCGAGACTTGTGTCCTGCTGATCGAATGTGGATGTCTGGTTTATGTTGCCGTGAGGCGCATTGGGTGTACCGGTGGCAGACTGCGATTGACTCGGTGGCTGTGATAACCTAGGTAGTGACATATTGCCGATGGGTGTGCCGTTTAGTGACCCCGATCCATACTGGTCCAACAGACCCGCGGCAGAGTTCTCCTCCATTGTTCCTTGGTTGTTCATGCCATTCGATGTTCCGTTTGCTTCCTGTTGGGCTCCGTTGCCGTTCATTTGTGCCTTTGGAGGAGAGGGTGCTTGCGGCTCAATGAATCCACCCTTGTCTACACAGACGACCGCCTTTTTCGCGTCGAATGTAACTCCGAGCGTCTTCTCCAAATCTTGCACGACTCCTTCGACCGGGTTTGCGTCCTCGCCGTCGCTCTCGGTAGAGCGGGAAAGATCTCGTAGTCGTCGTTCGGCCTTGATGTACGTTCTGGTGCGCTTCAGTTGTGCCACTTTCTTCGCGTGGTCGGCCTTCATCTTGTCAATCTCGGCCTGCTCGCTCTTTGTATACTCTGATACACGCTTCTCAAAGTCCTTGAGTTGTTCCGCATCCAGCTTGTAGTAGTTCTTGACCTGGTAGTTCTCTTTGCCCGGCTCCACGTTTTCAGCTCCTGGAACATCGAGAATGCCTGCAGTAAGCGGGGCGAGCTCGCCCATGAGGCCCAGTCCTAGATCGATAGGTGCAATCTTCCCGACGGCATAAGGTGACGAGAAGATCTCTTCCATCCACTCGTGATGCTGCTTGTAACGCGACAAGCTGATCTCGCGTGGGGTCAGGAAGTCGAAGGCATCTTGTGTCGCATTCTCTTCTTCCTCGAGTGTGTTGTCTGGTGCTAGTGTACCTGCAGCGGGTTGGCGAGGTTGAGGCTGAGTCGGCAAGCGCTGGCGTTTGGCTGGCGGCGGTTGCGCAGGATATGGTCGGCCTGGTTGCATGGGGTTGTAGTAGGGCTGCGGGCCTCTCATGGCTTGTTGTCCGAATTCGACCTTTGGCCAATTGGCTTGATCGACCAACATGAACTCCTTGCGCATCAATGGCCCGGCTTGCTGTAGTTGAGCGCGCATCTGTATCTGGGCCTGGACTTCTCGTGGAATGGGTATCTGCGAGGCAGGCATTCTGCTCTGTGGATCTGCCGGCTTGTAGTGCACAAGCCAGAGATTGGGATCGATAGTACCCGGGCCTGCAGCAATTCGATAACGATGGCGCGCATGCATGGCGTATGGTTCGTGAGGGTAGTGGTATCCACTGTTGTGGACAAGGACCTGGAGAGTCTATGATATGTTAGGTCATTGAAGCGGGCATCGTGTCCTCTAGATACGTACATATCCGCGTACGTTCATATCATATGCAGTTTCGGCGTCAGCCCACACCATTCCGTCTGAGGCGAACATGGTGCCCATGCGCGGGGGCTGCCATGTGAGGATGACAGTGCCATCTTGGGGAGGTGCTGAAAGGAAGGTCCACGCGACGGGCGACGTGTCGCGCACGATTTGCGGGCCTTTGATCAGGTACTCGAGGGCCTGGGGAGCTTGAAGACCCGGTAGAGTAGGGAAGCGGTACGAGGATATCAGGTGCACATGGGCAAGCAGATGATTCGGCACCTGCGCACTCGGGTCGGGAGCATGCCCGTAGGCCTGATTCATGCCATACATAATTGCTGGGGTAATGCGACAGAGGCGCCGCGTCGATCGATGCGCTTTGGGTCGTGATGTAGCGGGCGCGGAAAGCTGGGGTTGATGTCTGGAATCTTTGGCGCAGGCGCGTTGAGGACCGCGCGACTGCCAAGAATATCGTCACATGCGGTTAGCGCAACTCACCACCTTCTCCACCACTCATACGCCCTCCGTCACCCACCTTCGCACTGCAGCTTTCCATACTGGCGCAACATCTTTAGTCTTCTCCTCGTGGCTCAACCAACGACCCTGGACCCCAAGGCATCTATCTGATTTCAAGATTTTCTCCATTGGAAAGAAGTGCAGGTTATCCGCTCGCAAGTTCCCATGATAATACCTAGGATCCGTGTACATGGGATAAATGTCCCTCCACTTTCTCAGCGCCCCTGCTATACGCACCACACGTTGTCCAATCTTTTCTCCTTTTTCCTGAAGCTCAGGCCTTGGATCGCCATGGAGAAAGTCTGAGTAGGCACATCCGAACACGACTACGTCCTCAGGGCGAGAGCTCTCAACAAATTCTGGGTGGACTCTCCCATCTGGCATCAGGTGCAGCACTGTGCAGGATGACAGCCTGGAGCCATTTTTATCTCTCCAGTGGAAGATAGGCGAGAAATCCAAAGAATTGCTCAGTAGCAGTGGTGTCGTCGTCCACTCAACTAGAGATAATCACGGCTGAATTAAAGTTCAGCTCAAGATCTGCACACTCGTCATTTAGCTGCTTGTTAACGTATTGCAGCTGGTTGATTCGTTTATGGCCGGATGCGTCGTCGATCGTGTACTCTAAGGTTGCGCTTGGTGTAGTTAGAACATATCCGTAAACCATGTTCCGGAGTTCTGGGGGTAGAATGAGGAAGCCTTCTTTGGTGGCCGAGGCCGTAGATTCTGAAATCGGCATGTTGCTCCAGGTTGCATGCGATTCAATCTATTTGGGTTGGAAGCTCACGACTAGTCCACAGAGAAGCCCTTAATATACACGAGAAAAAGGCTTCAGAGCCTCCAATACGCGGGAATCATCCATTGTACGAGTAGACTATTCACAAAGAATTTGCAGTCCTACCTTGCCTGCACAACTCTTGTGACTTACAGCGTATAGTGTCCATGAACCTGATGAGCGCATTAATTCTTCCCCAATCACCTCCCCACCTGTTCAACTTCTACCGATGTCTTCGCTTGGTATAGTGGCTCCTTGAAGATGATAATCTAAGCTTATGCAATAGTACCTAGGTAGGCCCTCCACACAAATGACAAGACTCGATGAAACATCAGCACAACCACCCTCCTTTAAGCTCCCCGCCGAACCGCGAAACTGTAAGTCAGGTTCAGTTACATTCACAGCAGCGAACATGGATTACATCCTTGGGAAAGAATCAAATGCAGTTCTTGGCATCTGTGAAATTGTGCTCTCTTGATCAATTCCCCTCCTCTTCCACAAGCCTCTGGAACCCGACTACGAGAATTTATGCAAGGGTTATGATCCTGATCTCCGCACATTCAACGCTATCAAATGCGCAAACAAGCCACTCTACTCCGAGACCGTAGGCTTGGTATTCATGTACAACTCCGTCGGGATCGAACGAGAGAGACCGAAGATGATCTACACGAATATCCACTGGCAAATGAACCGGACAATAACTATAAGTAGCTCGCGGTGGATTATTTTCACGAAGGAAGAATTGGTGGACGTCGGCAATGACTCGTCGTTTGAAGGTGACCGCCTTGAACTCATTTGGTAGTATGCTAAGAGCGTTTAGGAAGAGAGGTATGGCACACATCCGGCAAACGCTCTATGCGGACAATTGTAGCTGCAACCTTATTCAGTATCTTCCATTCTTGAACCAATAGTACCATCAAAACCTCATCTAATCATATCTTCATCCCTGTATCTACCTCTCTACTCCCTCCACGGCCCTCGGAATCACATATGCCTCCCATTTCTCCTCACTATCTGCTTCTTTCCATACATCCATCCCGCCTGCAACTCCATTTTCATCAATCTGCCAATCGCCCCTCTCTACCATACCCTTCCAATTCTTCAAAACATCCACAAGACTCTGCTCATGCTGCTCCTCAAATGGCTGATAACCCGGACGATATAGATCCACGTGACTATTTCCACCAGTCCTACTTCGTCCGAACCTGCTCCCATCGGTCTTCCTTGCATATCCATTTGACCCTATACCAAAAGGGAGTATTAACATGCATTCGTCCTCAGCTCTCACCTCTCCGGTTGGAAGCAGATATAGACCTGCAGGAAAGCATGTTATGCGGCTGAAGCCGGTAAACAGGCTAGGCATTGGTTCGCCAGTGACAAAATGTGGCTTCGTGTCGTCCTTGTAGTTGGATCCGGATCGGAAAAGAAGAATCGGAGGGAATTCGGGTTCCGAAGAAGAGAAGTAGGAGCGGAAGGGCTGATCGGAGAATGTGGAACTGGTGAGGATCTCAAGACCTGGAGCTATCATCTGAAAGCGGGGACGTCGTGCTCGACAGAGGAATTTGTATGCAAACCTCGGCGGGAGATCTATGGATTGGAGTGCGCTCTCGTCCACTAGCCCATGTACAATTCCTTCAGCTTCTGCGGGCCTGTATGCCGAAGGCATGCGAGCTTCGATGGCTTCTACCAGACGATTGAAAGCATCGACATTCTCTTCTAGCATGGTGTCGTTGTATGGAACGAATTGCCAGGGATCATAGCGCTCGTTGACCAAGTCCTCGTTCTCACCTTCATGCGGAGTAGCAATTCTCCCCTTGCGGACCTGACCGAGCCAAAACTCCAAAGCAGTTTCCAATGGATACCAGATTTTCTGCTCGAAGATCTCGTCTGCATCGTGAATACTCGGACAGACAATACAGAGGTGTGCTTCTTGGTCGTATCTGCGTTAACAAGATCAGTACGTGTCACATCATAATGCTGCACAAATGAACTGCTCAACTCACACCAACCCACACCAATGACCTGTAAAGTTGTTCATCGAGTAAAGCACTAGAAGCTGGCCGTATCTCCCATAATCTAACCAGCCTTCTGCTTGTTTGAACATACTTTTCGGCCCAGCAAGGTTCTTAAGCCAGTAGAAAAAACATAGATCGGCCCCAGTTTCTGGATCTTGGATAACCCGAGCATGCTCGAGAAATCGAACAAGATCGGGTGAAAGTTGAGGACGAATGGCCTCAGCGGCATCGCCAAATGTATCAAACCACGTCTTGCAGGTGGAGTCGAGAGACTCTATACGGCGGCCCGAGCTAACCCAGCCGTGGCGCAAAATCTCGTTGTGCAGCGCGATGCATCGGTCGACGTTCATGCTCAGTAGTGGATTGATGATAGTAGGAGTGTGGAACCATAATGCAACTGAGAATGATGCATATTGTAATGCGGCCTTCACGTGCGATATTAGCCCATGTGGGTGTACTGGTAACACCTAGTGCGCGTGCGCAGGGATTAAGACGAAAAACCTCGGCTAACAAGAGTCTTGGCACCAAGACGGAAGAATATCTCTCATTCAGTACAAGCTCCAGAATGGCAATTATTGCCCTTGCAGTACACGTCCCCAGTCCCGCAATACCCGTATTGGCTACAACAAGGGCCAAATTGTGTGCCTGCGCATGTCTTGTTGCCCTGGAAAAGTGGACCGCATTCACCCGTTATCGAAGGACCTCCGAGTTCGGGATCACAGGCGCCAGAATAACTAATATCGCTTGTAAGTAATGGATCATTCATACCGCTAGGCGCAGATTCTTACCAACTTCCAGGTGCACAAAAACTGGGCCCTTCGCCACAGTAGCCATAAACGCTGCAGCAGGGGCCGAAGAGTGGATTATCGCATGTCAACCCGCCCGCATCTGGCCCACAGCTCCCGTCCTTCGTGCTTGTCGGCGAACCTGTGCAGGCACCAGAGGAACATTTACCCGGGCTACAGAAATCGACCCCATCGCCACACCAACCGTGAGTGCTACAGCATGAGCCAAACTCGCTGCCTGTGCAAGTCGCATTGCCGTTTGCCAGCCCGCATCTACCATCTGTTGATACTGGCTGTGAGTACACTACTTCACCAACGCATACTGAGGACTTGAGCCACAAATTCGTGCAATCAGTGTTCAGATATGTGTTGAACTTTTGCAGCACCGCAAAAGTGACGCCATATATCAGACACACCAGATTGCATGTATCGCCATCTACAACCTCGTGGTAGCGCCCGCAATTCTCAATCGAACCGCTCTGCGTGGGCCAGACCGGTGTAGCTGTGGTGTAATATACTGGGACGCCGCTCGGAGGCGAGACGATGGTAGTGTTAGACACCCAGTAATCTCCAGGTGGACTAGATCAGATCAGTTTCGGAAGCGACCAAAGGAACCGTCAAACATCATACCTTACGCAGATACGCTGTCCTAACGCCATGCTATCGCAAGGACCCATCAGATGAGGATTCCAGCCCATGAACTGTTCCTGTGTGACTCTGTGTGTCGAATTCGAGATTTGCTTGACCATATCGGAGCATGTCTCATCGTACTTAGTTATCTCGATAGTGGTACAAGGCAAGGGAAGGCAGATCTGTTCCTGGAAGGCGCAGAAGTCGTTTCCTGTGGCCACTCTCACATCGCCGGTGGATACGTGGAATTCATCTGCAATGGCGCTACAACCGCGAAGCTCAGGATTGGCTTGGACGATCTGTCCCGTACATGAAGTTGACGCAGTAGGACAGATGTACTGTCCGCTCGCTAGATCAAATGTGCATGCTGGGGGGATGTGTATTGCGGATGTCGCAGTTGGAGTACCAACGAACAGAGAATAGTCGGAAGTGACATAAGGCATGTGGATTGAGCAGTTGCTTTGCAGCTCTTCGAATGCGTCGATGCGAAATTGAGTCCAGTCTCCAGTAGTGAGAAATGGCGAAAGTAGGCGCTGTCTCCAGATTTTGAGGAAGCACTCGTCACAGTACAAGTCCGGCTCGTACAGCCCGACGACAGACTGAAGTGTAGAATCAATGATATCTGGGTCGAAAGAGGTGTCCTCGCAAATCTCCGGCGGGTTCTCCACGAAACATATTTCCGGGTCATACCTGACATAGTCGCTACCGACCCAGGTTTGTGACTCAATAAAGCACCAATCTTTTGCGCTGGGCCAGGTCAATATTCAGTCCCAGAAGGAAATAGAGAGCTTACTCGTTTTGAAGACACGCAAGGTCAAGAGCATACGTATACTGCAGCGGTACAGTTATTGCTTTTACAACGCTCCCAGCCTGCGTAATTGTATCTGTTTTGCAGTCCGATTCCACCAAGCTCAACCAAGATGTCATCGAAGATCGGCACTCAGATGAGCAGAGAGTCGTTATGTTTTCTTCATACCAGTAGTTTTCGTCCATTCCTTGCGAGGCCATCTTGGCGGTTGCCTCATCGCAAGCAATCGTTGCGTTTCTACAGAGAACATATTAACTAAGAGCAGCGCTACTGTACAGCATACATACACCGCACTGAGGCATTTCGATGATACGCCAAACGCGTCCTGGATCGTCGTATCGAATCCGTCAAGAAGGTTGAAACTAGCGTTCGAGCATCGTATCGCAAAGCAGGTGAGGAAGAGGAGCATATAGATCTCCATATTGAGTACGAAGGTAACACAGAACTGACAATCAAGGTAGAGGTTGCTTCAAATCAAAGTATGCATCGGCATCTGGTGTCGACTGATCCCTCGGAGAGCTCTCTAGCTTTACTTGGTCGTTGCCGTGCTTTCCAGAACCATGATGCCAATAATCCATCGCGTCTTTTCTGATGAGCCAAGCATGGAGAGCTGCAAGTGAAATGACCATAGTCGCGAAAATTTTGCTACGCGTTCCTCCATATGGTGAAGATACCGAGTTATGCATTGCGGTATCGCGTTCGGTTCTGCAAACGAGCGGCGCAGTCGAGGAAACTTTCTGCGGTCATGTGTCCAGATTGGGACTAGTAGTTGGTCTAGCTGCGACTGAACGTCGTTTTACCGCCTGACGAACGGAATCAGGGTCCGTCTTAATCCTATTATAGTTTCCTGGTTCCTTATACATACTGTTTTTACGACGGTAGGCTCGGCCCGTAAGATAACGGAATGGTCTGTTTCTTGCGCGACCACGCCAGGAGGGATTTAAGCGTCTTGGAAGTATGGCTTTTGCCAAAACGGAAATGGAATGGAGTCGAATTCGCCATCTCGCCTGGTCAGGGCTATACCTTGGGATAGAACCTGACAGGATTTCGAAGTTCTGATATGCAGGTATCCGCTCATCGATATTTTGCACACAGCGTACGCCTTTTCCTCCGATACTCACTCGACTGAGCTGGCTTTAATCATGAGACATCTATCGCCGTGGTTTTTATGGCCAGTTTGTTTCACACTTGCTAGAGCCCAGGCGAGTGTATCTAACGGTACAATCCCTGCTGTACCTTCGAACGGAAGCGCCCTATACGTGCCACTGTTTGAGAAGCACTCCAACTCGACGCCCCTGTTTATCAATTCAACGGGAAAAACAGCCAATCCTTTAATCAAAGCCCTCCAAGCTAAGATTCAAAACAACGACAAGAGAGGTGTTCTTGATATGCACCACACAGACGGTGGACGTTCTCATCATGGCTCTTACCGCCACTACCACGCACATCACTTGCAAAAGAGAGCCGAAGGAGCTTTACCTGAGGGTACATGTGCACCAGGCACGCCATGTGTGAATGGGGCTTGTTGTAGCAAAAACGGCATCTGTGGCTTTTCGCCCGCCGAATGCAATATCGGCAACTGCATCTCGAACTGCGATGCTACTGCTCCTTGCGGCCAATATGCAAAACCAGGAGAAAGAGACTGCCCTCTGAACGTCTGCTGTTCTTTTTTTGGGTTCTGTGGGTCGACCAGCGACTTCTGTACAACCAGCGGAGAACGCCCATGCCAGACAGGTTACGGAACTTGCGGAGATGCTCCTCGACCAACTTGTGGTGGCGACAGTACGTCGCAGAGGGTGGTGGGTTATTATGAAGGATGGTAAGTACCTAGGTAGATTTCAAAAAGATATGAGAGCTCCTAGTAACATGGTACCAGGGCAACGACACGAGCGTGTGACAAAAGACAGCCCGAGGATATCGATCTGACTGCCTTTTCGCATCTCAACTTTGCTTTTGCTTTCTTCGATCCCACCACATTTCAAATGTCGCCAATGACAGCAGGCGATGAAAGCCTCTATCAGCGATTCACCGCACTGAAGTCAAAAAAGCCCTCGCTTGAGACCTGGATTGCCGTTGGAGGTTGGTCGTTTAACGATGCAACGAACATACCGAACACCAGAACTGCTTTTAGCAACATGGTAGCCTCTTCTGAGAACCGTCAAGCCTTCATTCGCAGTCTCATTCAGCTTCTCACCACCTACAATTTTGACGGTGTAGATCTAGATTGGGAGTATCCGGCCGCTGAAGATCGAGGCGGCATCAAAGCGGACAAAGAGAACTTTGTCGTATTCATGAAAGAGCTGCGTTCCGCTCTAGGAAGTCGCTACGGAATCAGTCTTACATTGCCTGCTTCCTTCTGGTACCTGAAGGGATTTGACGTGGAGGCTCTTCAGCATCATCTCGATTGGATGAATGTAATGAGCTACGACATTCATGGGGTTTGGGACTCGGGAAACAGGCACACAGGACCCTACGTTCGTCCGCACACCAACTTGACAGAGATTGAAGAAGGTCTTGACCTTCTCTGGCGGGCAGGCGTGCAGCCATCCAAGGTGGTCCTGGGTCTGGGCTGGTATGGTCGGTCGTTCACCCTGTCGGACCCAGCTTGCAATATGCCAGACGGAGTTTGTACCTTCACAGAAGGTGGGAAACCAGGAGAATGTACACAATCCGCTGGTACCCTTACCAATGCCGAGATCAACCGCATCATTGCCAGAGGGGGTGTGAGCAGGGGCTTTGATCGCAACGCAGCAGTAAAATGGATATCATGGGATTCCAATCAATGGGTCAGCTATGATGATGGCGAAACTATGCAGTTGAAAGTGGCTTATGCGAACAGTCGCTGTCTCGGTGGTACGATGATTTGGGCTGTAGATCAGGACGATGCACAAAGCTCGAGCACCAACGATCTTCTGGGCATTGGCCCAGCCAGTGGGGTTTCAAAAGATGAAGCCTCAAACATTAAAAAGCAGCTGAACAACGTGACACAAGCAGCCGCTGTCGGAAATTCTTGTTATTGGAGTTTCTGTGGATCATCTTGTAAGCCAGGCTGGTTCGCGACTACCAATGCCCAAGGGCAGGTTGCAGGCACGCTAAGAGATACTGAGTGTCCTGAGGACGCGGAACAGACGCTATGTTGTGCGCCCGGGACAGTCATGGGAACCTGCAAGTGGGAGGGTTGGCGAGGAGTTGGCCTTTCCTGTGCACCCGCGTGCAGCGACTCTTCTGCCGTCATAGTCGCCCGAAACTCGAACTACGGAGACCGTCACTGTAACGGCGGATATCAAGCTTACTGTTGCTCTGGTTTTATTCCATCATCGTCTACAAGCACCAGCACGCTCAATCTGATCGGTCAGGGAGGTCTTGCAAAGCGTGATGACAGAAAAAACATCGCAACGGGTGTCATGGTCTGTATCTCCGCAATGGCGATGATTCAAGTACTTGCTGCCGCTTTCACTATTGGCTTGTCTCTCATCGCAACACCAGCAGGCTATGCCGCCTGTGCTGGAGTAGGTGCTGTTATAGGCTACGCTTCGCCCCGCATCACCAGCCCTTTACAAGCATGGCACAATATCATAAACGCAAGACCACGCAACACTGGATCCCCAGATCCCGACGGGAAGAAGTACGGTCAATGGGATAAGCTCATCTTCACCGCACCTCCTGCTCAGCCAGGAACCGCCTCCACAACTTGTGACTGTTATGTCACGTATACCTGTAGGTACGGCAAGGGTTGGGATGAGATATGTGACAATCAAAGATGGGCCATTGACAAAGGGTTGAACGGTGCCTCTGTCTACCATTATGGCGAAAGAGCTAAGGGTAAAGGGTTCAAACAGAAGAGATACGGGAGATACCGAGCTACTGAGTTCCGGTCGCTTGGCGGGTACAGCATTCCGGATAAACGCTATCGTTGCGAAGCTGATGAGTTTCCTATGGGGGCTTTGACAGAGGCATGGGCTTATCAACCTCAAATGGTACGATGGGTCAATGGTGAAGCCAATGGTGCTCAAGGTCGAGACTTCTCGGCCTGGAGGCAAGCTGTGTGGGTACCCTGCAGTAGCTTCAGACAAGACGTTTGTGGCAGTGCAAAACCGGATCCACCCATCACCTGGAAATTTGATGGCATGGACTCTGGGCGACGCAATGCTAGGGCGGATGGATCCCACTTCATTAAGAAATATGGTGTAAGTTTGACTTTCAACAATGAGTGGGTCCGGTGCTGACACAGCTTTCAGTTCGACTCCCAGACCCCTGGCTCCGAATGCTGGGCGACATTTACCTATCTAGCGCAGAAGTCGATAGGCGGGCCACTTGTGGTTACTCGTACAGTGTCGGATCATGGTTTTCGTGCTTTACCAGATGATCCGCTTTACACCATCTACAATTGGGATGACGACAACGTCTATCACAAGCCACCAGAGAAACCCTATCCAACCGACGTAGCCAGCGTGAAATGGCTCAAACGCAAGGCAGTGGAATCAGCACTACTCAATAGAGAGCCTGTAGAGTATGAGGCGTCTCTACTTTGCGGCGAGCATGAGTCTATGGCGGAGTTCGAAGGTGAATTATGGTGTATGTCAGAAGATCCCATATTTGAGAGTGTAACGCAGGATACGCTTGCTGTGGTGACGTCTACAGCTACCCTGCTTGCTAGTCCTACATACATGGAACACACAAAAGCGAAGGCCAAGGCGGGACCTATTGAGACTGCAACAAAGGAAGGAGCAGATGCGGTGAGGAAGTATCTGTATGGAATGTAAGACTGGCGATGAGCTACCTAGGTACTAGGAAGCAGTTGTGGAAAGGATCAAAATGTAATACAACAGTAGATGATGTTCGTATCACGCAGGTGATGCAGGGCGCAATCGCTAACTGGCTCACCTGCGCAAGCTTTGAGGTCTGTTCTTGGCTAGGCTGATTGTGGGGCAGGCCTCGGCTTAATGTAGCTTAATTTCGACACCCTGCGAGATCGTCTTTCCTCCACCAAGAAACCCGCCGTCCCTTCATTTCTACGAAGCCTTCGATCTCCGGCATCGAAGCATGTGCCGCTGTCGCAGTGACGAGAACCGGGTTGCCATTTCCCGCGCCGCGGTGAGACAAGGCGCAATGTGTGCCGGACCGGTTGGCCGCCACTAGATCCACAGCTATATGTGATACCGGCGGGTGCAATTAGATTGATTGAGATATGTGGTCACGCAGTCCACGTTCAGTATGTTTTCAAAGTAAAGTGCAAGCCATATGTTGTTTCCCGGATATTGATGTGCAGCGCTTAACCATGAAGGGGACATCTTGCCTCCATCTTCGGGTCGAGGTACTCTGAGCATTTACTGGGGATGATCTTTATATAGCGTCTTGAATGCCTCAACTTTCAACGCCTCAACCATCAATCTTCATCGTATCCATACGCAGCGATTCTTTTGCTCCCAGTTACCAACATGTTTGGAAAGGCAGCTATTGTCAATGCGCTCGTGAGCGCCGTGTCCGCGGGTTCGTTGGCTTCGTCCACGCACGTTACATGTCGCTAATCAGAGACAGGCACGATCCTTTGGGATGGCCGCTTCAACGAGATGACATCTTCTTCTGATCTGGACAAGTGGTCCTGGGCAAACCAAGTAGGCAGTGAGTACTACGTTCAGGCTACACGTCAAACATCACTGACAAAGCCTCTTCCTCGTCCAGATTACCAATACTACATCCACGGATCGGGTGCTACCACCAAATACGTAAACCTCTCGCCAAACTACAAGAATCCTGGGGACACTGGCAGCAAGCAAGGTGCCAAGATCACGATCGACAACACAGCCAAGTGGAACAGCGACATGTGGAGGACGGAGCTCATTCCTCAGACCACAGCTGCTATCAACAAAGGCACTGTATATTACCACTTCTCGATCAAGAGATCCACTACCAATGTTCCGAGTGCGACAAACGAACACCAGATCTGTTTCTTCGAGAGCCATTTCACAGAGTTGAAGTACGGATGGGTCAACGGAGAGTCTGGCACCAGCAACACCAACCTGTAAGACAACCACGCGACGAAGCCCAGTACGAAAACCATGCTAATTCCAAAACAGGCAGTGGATGGTGGGTGGCCAGAGCAAGTGGAAGGTCGAGCTCAAGGCCGACGAATGGCACAACGTAGCTTACGAGATCAACTTTTCATCCAACCAAGTTACCTTCTGGCACTCCACTGGTAACAACACGCTTGTTAAGACTGCTGGACCGTTCTCCAGTAGCACTTCTTCAAACGGTGCCGACTGGCATCTTGGTGTTCTTCGTCTTCCCCGCCAGGGTAACGATGGGACAGGTGCGGAGGACTGGTTCTTCTCTGGGACGTACATTGAGAGCGGTTCACTCACTACTTCAGTTGCTAGTCCTGCAGCATAGATGTAGATCACGTTGTGTGGTGTGTGGTCAGACCAAACGTACATATTGGCCCAGATTTAGTGTTCTGTACATAGCATACTCGAAGAAGCAGTCTTATCTCCTCTTGTCTGCTACGAGACTCAGAGCGTTCCACACACTGCGCTACCTTCCACATCAGATCATAGCTCGCCGAAACATGGTGCGCCCCTCTGAAGACCTAATACCCATTCTCGATCCACTCTTTGGCTATGGCTACTAGACCTTCAATGCCATTTGGCGCAGTTGGGAGTAGAAAATGTTGTACGAAGTCATTCGTCTCGCAATAACGTCGAGTAGCAGCCTCGTCGAACTTTTTATCCCAGGGAAATTTCTTGGTATAGGGCGATAGCTTGGAAAAGCCAGTCGAACTGCGCACGAGTTGTTGATAGTTGACGTTTTGGGTTAGCCGGCTCAAAAACGAATGATCTTGGCGACCGAACTCATGTATGACTCCTGCAACCATGAAGAATGCATCTCCATCTAAACTTACCTCTGGGAGGTAGTCATGGATCATAAATCGGGGATGCATTGCCTCATGGGACTTGACCTTGATGGGCCTTCTCGATTTCCTCTTCGACTGCACCCGCCTAACGATTTTCTGAATCCATAGTCTCTTATGGCCGACGACACTATCGATGAACTCTGTGAGATGCCGATATTCTTCGAGGATGTGTATATCGTTGTAGCGAATAACCAATGCCCTAGTCTCGCTTCGAAGTTGATGGTTGACGAATTGAAGTTGGTTAGCGACGACATGTCCGTTCACTGTGACCTGCGCAGGGCGTCTCATCTTTCTGGCAGCTACAACGGGTTTTTTGGTAGTTCGAACAGCCTTTGTAAGCCTACGACGTTTTCGTGCCGGAGCCTCGTCCTCGAGCTCTTCACCGCTGGCGCCGGCAGCTGGAGTTTGAGCAAGTTCCTCGACATCTCGTTCCGTTTGTTGAGGATGGAGACAAAGCCAGCCCACACCGAGCTTGTCCTCGCGATAGCAGATTCCGTCGTCGATTGTGAGAGCGTATTCGAAGATCTTGTTACGAAGCTCGCCTGGCAGTTGCAGAAGGCGTGACTCCATCTTATATTGTCGATATAGGCGTTGAAGGCTCTGTCAGCACAGAACCGACGAAGTGATTGAGAAGTACGATGATGCAAAGATACTGCAGTTGACTTGTCGAAGAAATACTGTTAATATGTAAGGCGGTTGAGGAAGTGAGTCGAGGTGTCGAAGAAGATGAACCAGACCAGGACCAGTTTTGGACGCAGGCGTGCTTGGGCCACAATTTTCGAGAGCGGTCGCACTGACCCCGGGACCAATTTAGATGTAGGAAAGAAAGTGAAAGCAGTGACAACAGGCTCCAATAATCTGCTGTACCTTATCAATGTTAGCTGGTAAGTGATGCAAGGAGCCGAATGACTGAGCTCAGGCAGTCATCGGCAAACGAACAGTGTTGAGGTCGTAGATGCGAGACGAACTATCTGACTAGATTCCTGGTTTGAGATGGGACGAAAACAAATGCTTTTAGAGAAACGATTCCACAGAGAATAACGACTACTTTGAAGGTGCGTAGCATGTGCGAGATAAACCTAACGACGCACACTGCGTCAACTACTGATGTGGATTCTGGCGACGAACTCTGCGAAAGCCATGAACACTGGGCGCTGCGAAGTCTCAGTAGAAGTAAAAGACAGTCCAAGGATGCTGGGAAGTATTTCACAAAGAGAAAGTGACGTTCCAGCACACCAATCACGATCCCCGCAACGCAGCTTACCACACGCAGGCCTAGCGCGCCTCATCAACCTCGGCATACCTCCACTCCACACTCCTCGCCATCCACGACCGAGCCGCAACCCGAGCTACTTCCCTGGACCGTACCCCATACAACCCCAGGTTCCTCCCCTTCCGTGTTTCCTTTACTTTTATACCCAGAGCCGACCAGCTCTTCCGCCTTCCGAACACAACAAATCGTCCGCCTAGACTCGACGCGATCGCCGACGCGACATTCTTCCCGCCTTTTCAAACGCCGACGAACCTCAGTCGCCGTTGCGCATCCACAAAACTCACCATGTCCGAGTCTCTCACCACCAAGCAAGTCGCCGAGCACAACACCGTTGAGAAGGGACTGTACATAATAGTCGATGGCGATGTATACAAGATGGATTCGTTTGTCGACGAGCACCCAGGTGGCGCCAAGATTCTGAAGAGAGTGGGTGGAAAGGATGCTAGTAAGCAGTTCTGGAAGGTACGTTTTGACTAGGATGTACAGGGAGGGGAGTGAACAGTGGGAACACATGTCGCGCGCGCGTCCCCCGCAAGGCTTGCTTCTGTGGCGCGCCTGGGTCTCAGTACCGCCGGGCATCCAAGGTTCTCGCTACCAAGGACTCGGTCGCAAGCTGGACCCTTGATTAGACCAGAGCAAGAATCGTTATCAAACGTGACGAAAGGATTCGCTAACGGACATGCAGTACCACAACGAGAGCGTACTGAAGAAATACGCACCCAAACTCAAGATCGGCACAGTCAAGGAGGAATCCAAGTTATAAGTACTACATAACGTTATATCAACGCAGATTACTTAATTCATATCCATTGCACCGCATTCATAGCATGTCTCCGTGTCAAATATTCGTTCTTTAAACAAGTACTAAACTCATGGCACTTTGCGAACCACAGGTGAAACATCCAATTCACTAAATCGGCGCGGAGCCTTTGGTCGATGCAATAAACTATAAATTAAGGACGAACTTCTACTCTATGGACGTATCGGTTGGTATAATGCAAACTCTCCTCTCCTCGATAACAGACCTGCAAAACAAGAAAACATGCCGTGGGTATCGTTATAGCAAACGCCTCTTTTCAATGCCGCGGAAAATATGCCAAAATCGTCGCTGCGTAATATGCTCTCTCTGTGTCTCTCTCTGTGTCTCTCTCTGTGTCTCTCTCTGTGTCTCTCTCTGTGTCTCTCTGTGTGTCTTCTCCGTCTCATCTAGAAACACGTCCACCTCTTCGCAATCCCCGGTCTCGACCCTGGTCTAGGCATCGGACTCGTCCTGGGTCTCGCATCATGCTTCTCATCCACATGCACATCGTCATCCAGATCCTCCATGCGATAACGTCGCACAGATCCAGCATCCGACTGGTCCTTGTCCGAGTAAAACTTTTCCTGCGGACCTGAAACACATCGCGGTGTTACCTTGCGGAAGAAACCCCGAAGACCGCTGTTGGCCTTGTCGATCCTTTCATACTCGCGTTTGCGCGTACATGGCGAGGTCCAGTGCATAGTCGTGTTGGTCTCTTCTTCTGCAATGGTGTCCTCGCTTTGGCGGCGGTGCATGGGTGTTTCTTCGACGACGCGCAGACTGTCGGAACTGAAACGTGTGGCTGCGCTGGGGAAGCCAAAGGTTGCGTCGCCACCTTGGGATAGCGTTGGGCTGGGTAGACCGGAATTCGAGTGGTAGGATGGGTTGGTGAAGATGCTGCAGCTGCGAAAATGTAGGGCGAGGACGTCGTCAATGTCTTGGCTGGTTGTTGTGGGAGGTGTTTGGTGGCTCTTCATTCGATAGTGACGCGCCGGTCTTGATGGATCCACAATGGTACAAGAAGTTCGCCTCGATGAGGGTTTTGAGCCATGGCCACGGCTCTGCGATCGACTCTTGGAGTTTTCTGATGATGAGGTGGTTGATTGTTGCCGGTGGAATGGTCGTGAGCGCTGCTCTGATACTGGTCGGCGCGGTTCCATATTCGTAGCCTGAGTGGAAGAGAAGGATTGGGCGTTGCTTCTGTGAGGTTTGTTGCGGTGCCGTATGGTGGTAGGATCTGGTAGCGGTTCCTGGCTGGGTATCTTGGGTAGATAGGAACCCGCAACACTGTCTGTTCGATTCATCGCCGATCTATCAAAGATCGAAAAAAGGACAGTGACGTAGATGTGAGATCGTTGTCTCTAGGAAAATTGAATCGTTAATATGGCCTTAGTTCGTGTATAATTTCGGTAGTCGTCTAGATCGGATATCAGTATCCAAATAGGAAGGTTCTGTGCTCAAGGGGTAAAAGCCCATACCAGCAGCCAGTGCCAACACACCGAAATTCACGGATCTGGATTCCTCGCGAGGAGCACACACGCCAGAGATATGGGAGAATGGAAACTGGAATCACAGGCAGGCTATGCGACGCCAGTGGTTGTTGGGTCAGTCAAGTGACGAACCGCGGGACCCGCCTGGAGGACTATTGAATCGACCGCGGTCAGTAGGAGGGAAACTAGAGACTAGTATATAAAGAAGAGATTCAAAACGACCCAATTGTCGATCTTGGCCGTTGGTTGGCCCAGACCCTGCCAGCCATGCAAGACGCACGGCATGCACGATCTTCGACGAAGTCTGAGCCAAGCGCGTGGGCGGCTCTACGCAAAAAAGGTTGAGAGTTCACCGCCTCCCAGGATTCGATTTCCGGGGCCTGCAGTGGGCTAGGAGCGTGAAAAGACTAGTGGTGCGATTAAACTGGAGAACGACTTGGTTAGCTTCCGTGCGTTCGAGACGGAGCATGACAGGTGCACTAAATATGTCACAGCAAGAGTCGCACACATGGGAGGTGCCAAAGGCGAATGAGAGACAGAGAGAGTGTGTGTGCAGACTATGATGTCGTCGGCTTTCACATGCCAGAGACGATGTGGCTGCCACACGCACAATCTAGCGTGCTGATCGTTGTGTTGGCTCGTGATAAGGCAAGGAGGGCGCGAGGCCATGTCGAATAGACGCGAGTGGCAGCCTCGTCTAAGCTCGGCCATATACTTTTCGGCCACATATACTTCTCGGCCACCCCACCACAACGCGTTACTCTGAATTTGGCGC
>JALZWT010000052.1:5819-27039 GCA_023621305.1 Alternaria sp. M3903
GAGGCAAAGGACGATGGTGGGAGGACGGCGCTGCACTCGGCAGCTTGGGGAGGGAAGGAGGCGGTGGTGCGGCTGCTGGTCGAGAAAGGAGCGGACGTTAATGCTAATGACAAGTATGGGAAGACGGTGCTGCACTCGGCAGCTCGGGGAGGGAAGGAGGCGGTGGTGCGGCTGCTGGTCGAGAAAGGAGCGGACGTCGAGGCAAAGGACGATGGTGGGAGGACGGCGCTGCACTCGGCAGCTTGGGGAGGGAAGGAGGCGGTGGTGCGGCTGCTAGTGGAGAAAGGAGCGGACGTCACGGCGAAGGGCAAGGATGGAATAACGGCACTCTAGCAGGATACTCTCTAGCGATATCACAATAAAGCGCAGCATAATTATCTATAAAGTTAGGATGCGAACGTCTTAGTTGTCTTTGCTACTGTCTTTACTGCTGTCTTTACTGCCATGCTCTAAACACTCTATATAATGTGGTAATGACTATTAGTAAGCTTTTGCATCCTCGGGCCTTTGGTGATATTCATGTAATTAGGATCTATACCCAACAAGGCTAAGACTAACCTAAGCGATGCAGGGACCCTAGTAGGTTTTGTGTTCTGTGTAATGTGCAGACCGGAAGCCGATTGTGCAAGTGAGTGTACTGTACGATCGCCATGTTAACGTTGGACATACAGGGGACACAGGATACAGGGGATGACAAGACCACTTGGGATCGCGAAACCACTTGGGTTGGCGGAGTGCCTGCAAGCGATCGTTATTCCTGTCCTGTAGGAGTCCGGTACGTATGGTGCGAGCTGGCCGAGACTGCACGCAGAGCAAAGCGAAGCCAAGGCGCGAGAGCAGACTCGCATCTCCAGTACAGCGGTCGGTATGTACAGTACGAGCCAAGTCTGCTCCCTTCTGCTGCCGTGCGTTTGCACGCCCCGCAAGCAGGAATCGGCAACGGCTTCGACTCCCACAGACGCACTCTAGCCCACCGCGCCGCATCGACAGCAGATGTATACAAGTGGGTGCTCGCACGGAGCGCTTGAAGCTTAGCAGACTGGCTATCCTGCCTCTTCCTCTTCCTCTTCCTCTCCCTCCCCCTCTTCCTCTCCCTCTCCCTCTCCGTCATGGCCGGTACTCCGTGGAACTCGCTCGAGAAAGCCATCCTCGTTCACTACAACGGTCTTCTCGTCTACGATAAGCATCTTCGCACACTGCT
The DNA here is from genome assembly GCA_023621305.1 of Alternaria sp. M3903. Classification (NCBI taxonomy): domain Eukaryota; kingdom Fungi; phylum Ascomycota; class Dothideomycetes; order Pleosporales; family Pleosporaceae; genus Alternaria; species Alternaria sp. M3903. The sequence goes on from JALZWT010000052.1 coordinate 7,021, forward strand.
GCGGCAGCACGCCCACACAGACCGAACGCTCATGGCCATCCGGAGCAAGTTGGCGGAGCTCAAGAATCAGCCGACTCTCTACGACAAAAAGCTGAGAGAGTGGACGTCCAGCGCGACGCAGGATGCAGCCGGTACGTGGAGTGCTACGCAAGAGACGCGGCTTATCTATCTAACCCAGCCAGTCCGTCTAGAGCAAGCGGAAAACAAGGCGAGAGAACAGGAGCGCTAGGCGTTGCACAGCGGCACGCATGCATGCTAGCTAGCTAGCGTCGCTGCACTTCGGGAAGCCAGTAGACACCAATAGACGCTCGACAGAGCTACATCAGTTCCTCCCTGATCTCCATGACAGATGCCGTAGTGCAGTGCCAATGTGATGCAACGCCTCAGCTGTGCCAACTTATGCTAGGACGCCAGAAGTCCTGGTGTGCAGCTGGAAACCAGCCATGTCACGGCCGACAGTGCCGTCGACCGCCGGCCGGGCCAGGAGGGGGCATCCTCCGTGTTTGCGACAGCATGCGGCACAGTTGTCTAGAACTCTCGGTCGTCCTACCCTCTAAGGCCGCTGCTATCGCCGATTGTGGCACGATTGGGCGCGGATGTTGGGCATAGAACAAATAGGAAAGAGAGTATGTGTTTTGTTGTTGTTTGGAGCATCGTAGCTGAGCGCATACAAAGGTCATCTCTCAGGTGCAGCTGCGATAGCTACAGTAGTAAATGTACTGTCCCGTGTTATACGCAGCGATGATCTTCCGGTGCTACTGCAGAAGGAGTGGATTCGCGACAAAACGCGTTGTTGAGATACCAAGCTTTTGCAACCAGTTATGGCAAACATATTGGCACATTGGGTAAAGTCATCCCAATCGTCTGGAAGCATGGAAGCTGACTTATGAGCGTGTGATGATGTGTGATGATTTAGGACTCCAGAAAGCGACCGGGTCACCTGTAAATCATGTCATATGAATGCATCCACTGTCTACACATGAGCCCAGCCATTGTCCATAAGTACTTGCATTTCGTTGATAAGGCAGATCCCTCCACCTTCCTCATTTTCTCTGCTCACACCTCTCCACTTTGCAACTCGTCTTGATACCTCCCACTCTTTCAGCCAAGGTGAAGTTGTCCATCGACAGATGCGATTCTCCCACATGGCCTTGAATACCTGCCAGGAGGAAAGCAGCAATCCTGGCGGGTGTACAGCATCGTATGCTTCCCCATTATACCCTACACGAACCTGTGGATTTACGTATGTACGTTTGTCGACACGGAGTGGATTGTCTGTGTGTACCAGGCAACATTCAGACCCTTCAAGATGCCAAGCCGCAAGAGAGTCCGGAATGGCGCGAAAGTGCAGTGGGGGGCTCGAAACGAAAGGTCCAGCAGGCATTGCAACTGAATTGGAACGCAACGAATCAGCCACTGACAGGAAAAGAGATAAGAGAATGACTGTTTGGATGGTAGAACTCATCGACGATATCAAGACTTACCTATGCCGTTCCAACAACTAGTCACGGGCACTGGGCGATTTCTCAACATCGCTTCTCGGGACTCCCTGGCTCGGAAGTACGGCCACGTCTGCATAAGTGGTTCATGGCCTTCGGCATCTCGGAGCGCAAATGTATCGTAGAGCTGCGGAGGGTGATGAAAGTCCAGTGAGCAAGCGGCTGCGAAGTCTCCACCGTTTGTGTTGAGTAATCGGAAGACATCGTCCGTCTGTGCTACCGTCAGCTACTTCGGGCATTTCCATTGTGAGCCAGCTTATAGAGCATACATTGAAGACGACGTCGTTCAAAAAAAGAACTTTATCAAACTGCTCCCCTTGCCGAGCTAGCTCCTGCAAAGGCGAAAGAGTCCAGTTGCGAAGTCTAGAAAGATATGGTATCCGTCTGAGCTCTCTCCTTCCCCTAGGTGTGTCGATCCAGCCGGAGCGCTTCTCCATTACGGACATCTCATCTAGATGAGTAGCGTTCGAGAGAGTTATGTTCCGCCTGATGCTATGTGCCTCTAGCGCCATGTCAAGCTCCCTGAGGGCGCCTTTACTATCGTCCCAACTCCCGCTTTCGTAGATGGTGATGAAGACGTTCTCTCGGCCGAGCGCGATTGCCAAAGCGATCACGGCATCGTTCCAATGACTCCGCAGAAGCTGCTCGTTGTTCCAATGTATACTGGCGATGTACACTCGTCCCGGTCTCTGTGCAACGAAGTCGTCCGTAGGGCTCAGATGGCAACGCAGGATTTGTGCAACCTCAAGAATATGGAATATGATAAAAACAAGAAGGAGCAATTGCTTGACTGGACGACGACGTAGCGCTCGCGGGGTGCGTATCGTTGCTGTCATCGAAGCTTCGTGGACGTGTGCTGTAGGTTGAGGAAAGGAAGTGATGAGGGATATCTTTGTTCAGCCGCAAGTGAAAAGAAGCCCGCGGCATCTGGGAGGCACTGGAGAACATGCATTGACACAGGTGGCGGTCCCCGCATACCCTTACTGTGCCTAGTATACAAATCTTGCACGAGGCATAGCGCGCTTTGATACTGCGAGTCGCAATGTGATTCGTCCTATTTCGGCTGACTGCCAAGCAGACGCGCCACTGCGGCACGGTTCTACTGATAACGGTTCAGCACTGAGCCGACGGGTCCTGCAAGATGCTTAATTACGGTTGTCGTAGGGTCACATCGCGATCAGCACGCGAGTCCGTGACGGGAAACAATCCATCTTACGCGGCCATAGTAACTCGATCTATCCACCCACTGTAACGTAGCACGGTGTTGCCGTGACCATATCCACATTCGATAGAGAGTTTTCGCCTTTGCGAAATACTGGAAGCATTCATGTCGCCGCTAATTCTGACGAAGGCAAGCTTGCATTGCAATAAGCGATGCAGCAGCCCTAGTTATTTCGCGGAATGCGAAGTCGATTATGCAAGCGAACGTGTAGGTACATTAGTAGCAGCACGAAACATGGCTCTGGCTTCGCAGGCACGCTCCAGTTTGTGTACGCCAACTATGGCTTGGAAGTACCGATTTGGGGCTATGGAAGCCTTCTATGCTGAGGGATTGGCGCAGGCCGATGCTCAGAGTGCCCTCAATGAGCCTCAAGAGGTGCCGATACCGCGGCCCAAACGTGCAGCAGCGGTGGCAGCTCCTAAAGTCTGTAAGAGCCTTGGCCCACGCAAGAAGCGGCGAGAATAGTAGTTTGTGAGTTGACAATACATTATAAACAATTTAGCTTCCACCTTCTAAAAAGGTCGGAAAGTGACACGCTTGAGTTAATTACTATGACTTACGCTCGCGCTAGTACGTATGTGATTAGTGTAGGAGACAAATCTTGACAGGTGAACAAGTCTTATCACTTTGGAACATCGCACCGGCGCGATGCGAGGCTGCGGCACATCAGGCTTGAGCGTGTAAGCATAATCACTTTGGACGATGGCATGACACGATGCAAATTGGTTAATTACTATAGTTTACGTTCACGATACAGTGACTAGCGAAATCGGCTTCCGCCTCAACGCTGTCCGCAAGTTGCTGACACCCTTGTCGCCAAGATGCTTACCGAGACCGCTACCACGCACGGAGTTAGGCTATCCGAGCCCCGCCCAGCTAAACTCGCCTAAACCTGCTAGACTTAGGTTCCGCTACCCGCTACGATGTATCTTACAGTATCATACTATAGCATCTACACCTACACTACTATCAGGTAGTTTTAACAAACAAGTTGCTTAGAGACTAGTTAGACGTACATGCAGATGTGCGAGAGAAAAGCTCTTTAAAAAGCTAATTGTGTTAGAGTGCGCAGAACTGTGGTTAGGCACAGTAAACAAGGTAAAGAGGTAAGTAAAATTTCTCCTAATCAGGATTGAAATTTTAGCATTGAAACAAGCCCAGTTGCGTACCCAAACCCGACAGTGTTGTCGTGAATAGCGACAACGCTAGAGCGATACTCCGAAGGGAGCCAGAGGATTCTTTTCCCATTCCAGCAAACCCATTCTTCCTCGAAAAGCAACGACATAGATGCTGCACAAGGGGCCCTGTTGTCAAGAGGTCCCGTAGTAAGTAACACGCCTTTGTCACTCCAGAGACAATCTCCTGTAACGTTAAACCAAAGCTTTTGTACAGCGGAGTCGATCTTGAGCGTCTGCAGCGCCTTGCCTGACCCTGCGTCCCACAGCTTGACCGTCTTGTCATGTGATGCCGACGCCAGGGTCTTGCCGTCTGGCGAGAAGGCCACGGCGGTCACCCAACCAGAATGGCCCTTGAGCGTCTGCAGCGCCTTGCCTGACCCTGCGTCCCACAGCTTGACCGTCTCGTCATCGGATGCCGACGCCAGGGTCTTCCCGTCTGGCGAGAAGGCCACGGCGCTGACCACATCGGAATGGCCCTTGAGCGTCTGCAGCGCCTTGCCTGACCAGGCGTCCCACAGCGCCTTGCCTGACCCCGCGTCCCACACCTTGACCGTCTTGTCATGTGATGCCGACGCCAGCGTCTTGCCGTCTGGCGAGAAGGCTACGGCGTTGACAAAAGAAGAATGGCCCTTGAGCGTCTGCAGCGCCTTGCCTGACCCTGCGTCCCACAGCTTGACCGTCTTGTCATGTGATGCCGACGCCAGCGTCTTCCCATCTGGCGAGAAGGTTACGTCCATGACCCAATTAGAATGGCCGTTGAGCGTCTGCAGCGCCTTGCCTGACCCCGCGTCCCACAGCTTGACCGTCTTGTCATGTGATGCCGACGCCAGGGTCTTGCCGTCTGGCGAGAAGGCTACGGCGCTGACCTCATCAGAATGGCTGTTGGGCGTCTTCAGCGCCTTGCCTGACCCCGCGTCCCACAGCTTGACCGTCTTGTCATCGGATGCCGACGCCAGCGTCTTGCCGTCTGGCGAGAAGGCCACAGCCACGACCTCCGAAGAATGGCCCTTGAGCGTCTGCAGCACCTTGCCTAACCAGGCGTCCCACAGCGCCTTGCCTGGCCAGGCGTCCCACAGCTGGACCGTCTTGTCATCGGATGCCGACGCCAGCGTCTTCCCGTCTGGCGAGAAGGCCACGGCGGTGAACCCACCATAATGACGGATCCTGAGTGCCCGCAGCGCCTTGCCTGACCCGGCGTCCCACAGCTTGACCTCCCCGATCTGCGATGCCGAAGCCAGCGTCTTGCCGTCTGGCGAGAAGGCCACGGCGCTGACCACATAAACCACATAAGAATGGCCCTTGAGCGTCTGCAGCGCCTTGCCTGACCCCGCGTCCCACAGCTTGACCGTCCCGTCCCACGATGCCGACGCCAGCGTCTTCCCATCTGGCGAGAAGGTTACGTCCATGACCCAACCAGAATGGCCGTTGAGCGTCTGCAGCGCCTTGCCTGACCCCGCGTCCCACAGCTTGACCGTCTTGTCATGTGATGCCGACGCCAGGGTCCTGCCGTCTGGCGAGAAGGTTACGGCGCTGACCTCATCAGAATGGCTGTTGAGCGTCTTCAGCGCCTTGCCTGACCCCGCGTCCCACAGCTTGACCGTCTTGTCATGTGATGCCGACGCCAGCGTCTTGCCGTCTGGCGAGAAGGCTACGGCGTTGACCCAAGAAGAATGGGCCTTGAGCGTCTGCAGCGCCTTGCCTGACCCCGCGTCCCACACCTTGACCGTCTCGTCATGTGATGCCGACGCCAGCGTCTTGCCGTCTGGCGAGAAGGCTACGGCGTTGACAAAAGAAGAATGGCCCTTGAGCGTCTGCAAGCAGGCGCCCCAGTTTCTCAACACCTCAGGCATGTAAACAAGCCAACCTGGCGCTTCCTTAGAGAAGATCTCTCTAATCACACTCGACTTTGGACTGAACACTAGACAAGCATAGTATACTTGAAGCGGTGCCTCCTCTAGCACAGGCCGGAAAGCGAGCAAAAACCGTGTCGCGTCGTGAACTACATCTTTTAGACTGTACAGAGCTTCACCTGGAGGGGCGGTTGAAGTGCTACTGGCCCCGAGGTTCAGCTTTGAGAGCATATCCAATTCCATCCTTTCCCAAAACTTCGATCGTATTTTATAGTGTCCTTTTTGACTGCTCTAAATAGGTTAGCTGTATTTACCACTATACAAGATGGACGACTTCTTACTGGAAACATCGAGTCTAGTGCATGAACCATAGCAACCGCCTCAGAGACCCGCCCCAGCAACGCTAGCGACTCAAGCCAGTGCAGAAAGTGCTTACAGAAGAACGTCTCGACATCGCAGCTGCTGACTGTGTCCACGTCGCTTCTTTGACAATGATACACCCAGAACCGGCACGCGTACTGGACATAAGCTGGAATGTGTCTGTCTACCTCGGTTCGGCTCAAGTCGGCTGTTCGAGCCCCAGGGTCCTGGAGATTGCACATATCGCGCCGCAGATGCTTTGACATGACCTCGAGACAGTGCTTGTACACTCCGGTATGGACTATGCGCTTATCAATGCGAAACTGAGGGCTTGAGCATCGGCTTGGACTGAGAAGAAAGTCGCGGAACGACGGGTGAAGCAGCCGGATGGCGCTCGAGTCGGCTTTCGGTACATCGAGAACTGAATGCAGATTAGTTAAGATCCTTCTAAGCGTCGTCACATCTTTCTGAAGCAGCTCTGCGAGACTCGCTACAGACAATGCATCTTGCATCGTGACTATAGCCCCAACAACCTGGCGAAATTGCTTATGGAGCGTCTGGCTTTCTGCTTCGGTGTACTCTCCCCGCATCGAGCTGGTTAGAACAGTGGTGTAGATCTCGTCCAGCTTGCGCTCTGGCGGAAGCGTACCGCTGCCTCCTTGATCGAGAAGCGAAGACAATCGTGCTTCCGCGAGCTGGCTGTCTTCTTCGATAAAGCGGCAGGCTGTCGCAGCCCAGATAAAGAGGCCGCCTGAGTTCTGCACCAGACGCGCGATAGCGCTTTCCTCTGCCCACCCAGCCTTGAGTTGACACTTCTGTCTGACGAATCCAAGCTCGTGTCTCAGAAACACTGCAATGTCGTGCTCGATCACCGCAGGCTCAATGTCGTGAAGCACAAAGTCGCGGTGCTCCTCTCGCCGCACCTGCGTAAACCCGTACTGGATAGGAACCTCTGGTCGGCTCGTCAAGAGCACGCGCAGCTGGACGCCTTGCAGCGACTGCACTTCCGCGAGACGCTGCAGGATGATCTGGACGTTGTTCTGGTCGTCGCACTCGTCCAGCGCGTCGACCACCAGCACATACTTCGACTGGCCCTCTTTGTTCTCCAGACGCGAAAGGGGACCCAGCACAAGCTCGCGCCACTGCTCGTCGAGAGACTGGCTTGCGACATCGCTGTGCTCCAGTATAGCGTCGCAAATCTTGCGCTTCAAGCCTGGTATGCTGCTCGCAAGCTGGACCGCAATGCTTGTCATGAACTTGCCCGCGTGGCTGACGTCGCCACCCGCCCGCGAGAAGAAGAAGCTCGCCGCGAGTCGGCCCTTTGCATGGTAGTGCGCGGCCACGGTGTGCGCTATCGTAGTCTTGCCGGTGCCGGCCAGACCGCTCAGCCAGAACACGCCCGGCGAGTTGTCGCCATCGGCCCAGACGTGTATCTCGCGCAGGAGGTCGACGCGGGTGTCGGGCAGGCAGGTGGGGTCGTGCTGTCGCTGGTACGCGTTGAACGGCGCGTCCCTGGCAGTCGGAAGCGCGTTGAGCGTGTCGTTTGGAGCTGGGCAGCCAGTCAACTCGGGTCTCCATGCGTGCCTAAGAATGATATGCTTACATGAGTTCTTGTCGCTGCTGGCATAGTTTATGGTCCCAAGGTTGAGGCCAGCAAAGGTTTGGCCACCATTGGTTGCTGACGTGCCCTGAACGTGAAGAGAGTGGGGTAAAGCGTCGCTAGCCATCAGAAACATCACCACCACCGCGTTGGCGGAATGTTAACGAGTCGCTGTTGTATTGACTTACACTGATTACACTGGTCTTGACTGAATTGTCTTGTACTGTACAGTTAACGAGCACAAAGCCCCTCGTTAAGCTCACTAGAATGGAACCGTCATGCGTGCGCTATGGTTGGTTCCAACCCCTCAGCTGAAGCTGCTAGCTCTTGGCCTTTTCTATGCATTCGTCGTCTCTTCCCCCCTCCAAAAGCTCTCTTCCCTTTTTCCCGGCTTGAAAGCGCTCTCGCGCCTTTCTTGTAGTGTTCCTCTTGTTGCAATGGACCCTCTCAGCATCACCGCCTCCATTACAGGCATCACCACAGCTGCCTTCCAGAGCGTCCAGTTCCTCGCCAAGACTATCGACAACGTCAAAGACGCCCCCAATACTGTGAGAAGCGTCAGCACCGATCTCCAGGCCGTTGAACCTGTTCTGCAGAATCTGGAAAAAGCATTGCAAGACGGTACCTCGCAGATTGTTCTAAGCAATGAGATCAAGTATGCTGTCGAGAACTGCGATAGAGCATGCAGGGCATTCCAATCGCAAGTGGAGCATTGGATGAAGCATTCTACGGAGGACAAGATGTTCTGGATGGATAGATGGAAGATTGGATTGTTTGGGCTGGAACGAATCAAGACTTTTAGAGGGCAGCTGAGTGACTGCAAGGGTACCCTTAGCGTGGCACTTTCTACGGCGACAATGTACTTACCATCTTCGCTCCTACACACCTACGATACACATCCCTAACATCTCGCAGTGTTACAACGTCCCGCAACGAGAATCTGATGAAAGAGATAAAGGACATGATGCTTCAGCAGAACGAGGCTGTTGTTCGGCAACAGATCGTCCGAGCAGACACGGAGACAGCACAGATAGAACGCAGCATGCAGCAGCTTGCGTCGAGCAGGGGTGGCGAGCTCAGCTCTGTGCCTCAGCAGACCAGTGAATCGGAGCAGAGCAGACAGGAGCTTCTCCAAGAGCTTGAGAGGCAGCAAGCCGCTAACAACGCCTTCAAGGCGATGTGTGAGGAAGCCCTCTCCAAAACAGTCTATGAACGTACAGGACAGAAGATCAAAGGTGTTAAAGCGACAAACAACAGTTCAGCTATCACCGGATTCATCAATACTTCTGGAGATGAGGAGAGGATTGAACAGGATATCTCCGACATTGGTGCTGACAACTGGAGTATTGCGGTTGCTGGTGTTATTAAGAATGTGGACTTCAAGGACCTACGTCCTGGTGGGGCAGATGGAGGCGACCGCGATGAGGTACGCAGGAAATTGTAGGAGCGCTGCGCTATAGTGGATACTGCTATAACGCAAAGTCAACAAATAATGCTATTTGCTCCTCTTACCGGCCAGTATCTAGTCTCACATGTATGTGATTAAAGGGAATATATCTTGACGTTCTGTGAGCGACATTAGATGCCAAGTGATTAGGTACAAGCTCCATTATATTGCTAAAGCCGCACTGCAATAAGTTAAGCCCCCATCGCATCATTGCGAATATGGAGACCAATATCAGAGGATGTTAGATACCTACGTTTTCAACAGTAACTCCTGCGTGTCGAAAGTGACCTTCAGCACTAGAGGCCCTTGCTCCGACCATGTCGACGCACCATTCTAAGTACGAATCAAACCCTTGTGAAGGGTTTTCTGCATACTCGTTCCAGTTCCGTTTGATGTATGCCTTGAGCTCGGCAAAGAACTCTTCTATCGGGTTGAGATCTGGGGAGTAGGGCGGCAGGTACAGAAGCTGGACACCGGCGTCATGGCATAGTTGCTCCACCCGCTCAGTATGGTGGAACGACGCATTGTCCATGATTATCACCGATTTCGGTTCTGGATATCGCCCGCAGTGGCAAAGCAGCTGCTCAATGAAATCCTCAAACACGGCGGCGTCCGTCGTTCCCTGGAACACCCGCGCAAACACAACGCCATCTTGCGCGTACGCCGGTAAGATCTGATGTCTCCGCTCACGTTGAAACTGGGCAATCTGCACAGGAGTCACTCCAATAGGCGACCACCCTGTCCGCCTGAATCCAATCCGTTTGTCACATCCGGACTCATCCACATACACCAACTGGTACGATCGGAAAGCCGACAGCTTGTAGAGGTAAAAGTCGCGCAAGTCCGCGTTTCGTTGTCTCGCTACCCGTTGAGCGGCTTTTTTGGACCACCCAGCAGAGGCCAACGCCCGGCTGATGCTGTGCACTGTCACTTGGGCTTCAAACTCGTCCCAAAGAAAGACAGCCATCTCTTCCTGGTACAGGTCTGGCTTCTCGAGTAAGCGTTCGCAGAGGGCTTGGAGCATGATCGGGGTGATGCTTCGCGGTCGTCCGACGCCGTTGAAGGGAGCTTTGGTGGTGCCGAAGCAGCGTAGGTTGGAGCGGATATGTCGAATCGAACGCTCGCTGCAGCCTGCAACGTCAGCCATCTGGGGAGTCGTTAGTGAGTTATCAAGGATCATGTCGCGGATGAGATCATGCTGTGATGCCGCAAGATTCGGTGCCATTGTGACACCTAGGGACGTTGTGGAAGACGTGATAGAAACGTCGTTTGTGCGCTCTGGGCACAGCATTGCATCTTGGTCTTGGCGTTAGCTCGGCCCAGCCATGCAGCCGGCGCCTGCTCTTTCGCAGTCCAGAACGGTAAGGCACGACCATTGATTGGCTTGTTCCCGCGCAACGCGCTCAGCTGAGGATGCGCCTCATTGCACGGTGGATATGAGCTCACGTCTTAGTATTCGTGCGCGCACATATAGAGCAGCCTGTGCCATGTGAGGCAACAGCCAGCAAGAAGTACGATTGATCTTACGCTTGCGAGCTCATGTCAGGCAGCACTCAACTTATCAGCGGCGTGTACGCCAGCGACCATTCGCAAATCGTAGCTGGCACAGTCCACGGACCTGTGTACTTTGGAAGGAATGAAGGTGAGCACGCCCAGCAAGTGATGGCTACAGTGCAACAAGAAGCTGATCAGTAGCTAGATCTGAACGACGCGCTCAATGCTCTTCCGACCGCCAAGGACGCGCCGTTCAACGCGTACCAGCGACAGCACGACCCCACCTGCCTGCCCGACACCCGCGTCGACCTCCTGCGCGAGATATACGACTGGGCCGATGGCAAAGACTCGCCGGGCGTGTTCTGGCTGAGCGGTCTGGCCGGCACCGGCAAGACTACGATAGCGCACACCGTGGCCGCGCACTACCATGCAAAGGGCCGACTCGCGGCGAGCTTCTTCTTCTCGCGGGCGGGTGGCGACGTCAGCCACGCGGGCAAGTTCATGACAAGCATTGCGGTCCAGCTTGCGAGCAGCATACCAGGCTTGAAGCGCAAGATTTGCGACGCTATACAGAAGCACAGCGATATCGCAAGCCAGTCTCTCGACGAGCAGTGGCGCGAGCTTGTGCTGGGTCCCCTTTCGCGTCTGGAGAACAAAGAGGGCCAGTCGAAGTATGTGCTGGTGGTCGACGCGCTGGACGAGTGCGACGACCAGAACAACGTCCAGATCATCCTGCAGCGTCTCGCGGAAGTGCAGTCGCTGCAAGGCGTCCAGCTGCGCGTGCTCTTGACGAGCCGACCAGAGGTTCCTATCCAGTACGGGTTTACGCAGGTGCGGCGAGAGGAGCACCGCGACTTTGTGCTTCACGACATTGAGCCTGCGGTGATCGAGCACGACATTGCAGTGTTTCTAAGACACGAGCTTGGACTCGTCAGACGGAGGTATCGACTCAAGACCGGGTGGGCAGAGGAAAGCGCTATCGCGCGTCTGGTGCAGAACTCAGGCGGCCTCTTTATCTGGGCTGCAACTGCCTGCCGCTTCATCGCAGAAGACAGCCAGCTTGCAGAGACACGGCTCTCTTCGCTTCTCCATCAGGGCGGCAACGATACGCTTCCGCTTCCGCCAGAGCGCAAGCTGGACGAGATCTACACCACTGTTCTAACCAGCTCGATGCGGGGAGAGTACACTGAAGCAGAAAGCCAAACGCTCCACGAGCTGTTTCGCCAGGTTGTCGGGGCTATAGTCACGATGCAAGATCCATTATCTGTAGCGAGTCTTGCGGAGCTGCTTAGGAAAGACGTTGCGACGCTTAGGAGGACCTTAGCCAACTTGCATTCGGTTCTTGATGTGCCGCAAGCCGACTCGGGTGCTATCCGGCTGCTTCACCCGTCGTTCCGCGACTTTCTTCTCAGTCCAAGCCGATGCTCGAACCCTCAGTTTCGCATCGATGAGCGCACAGTGCATGGTGAAATTTACAAGCACTGTCTCGAGGTCATGTCAAAGCACTTGCGGCGCGATATGTGCAACCTCCAGGACCCTGGAGCTAGAACAGCCGACTTGAGCCAAATCGAAGTAGCCCGACATATTCCGCCTCATGTTCAGTATGCATGCCGGTTCTGGGTGTACCATTGCCAAAGAAGCGACGTCGACACAGGCAGCTGTTGCGATGTTGAGGCGTTCTTCTATAAGCACTTTCTGCACTGGCTTGAGTCGCTATCGTTGCTGAGGCGGGTCTCTGAAGCGGTTGACATGGTTCATGCGCTAGACTCGATGTTTCCAGTAAGAGATCGTCTATCTTGTGTAGAGGTAAATGCAGCTAACCAATTTAGAGCAATCAAAAAGGGCAGTATAAAATACGATCGAAGTTTTGGGAGAGGATGAAATCGGACATACTCTCGACGCTGAACCTCAACGCTAATAGCACTTCAACCGCCCCTCTAGGTGAAGCTCTGTATAGTCTAAAAGATATAGTTCACGACGCGATACGGTTTGTGCTCGCTTTCCGGCCTGTGCTGGAAGAGGCACCGCTGCAAGTATACTACGCTTGTCTAGTGTTCAGTCCAAAGTCGAGTGTAATTAGAGATATCTTCTCTGAAGAAGCGCCAGGTTGGCTTGCTTACATGCCTGAGGTGTTAGGAAACTGGGGCGCTTGCTTACAGACGCTCAAGGGCCATTTTGATATGGTCACTGCTGTGGCCTTCTCGCCAGACGGGAAGACTCTGGCGTCGGCATCACATGACGAGACGGTCAAGCTGTGGGACGCGGGGTCAGGGAAGGCGCTGCAGACGCTCCAGGGCCATTCTGAACGGGTCACCGCCGTGGCCTTCTCGCTAGACGGCAAGACCCTGGCGTCGGCATCCGATGACCAGACGGTCAAGGGCCATTCTGGTGGGGTCTACGCCGTGGCCTTCTCGCCAGATGGGAAGACGCTGGCGTCGGTCTCCAATGACAGGACGGTCAAGGTGTGGGACGCCGGGTCAGGCAAGGCGCTGCAGACGCTCAAGGGCCATTCTCAAGAGGTCTACGCCGTGGCCTTCTCGCCAGGCGGCAAGACGCTGGCGTCGGCATCGAGGGACAAGACGGTCAAGCTGTGGGACGCCGGGTCAGGCAAGGCGCTGCAGAAGCTCAAGATTGACTCCGCTGTACAAAAGCTCTGGTTCAACGATTCAGGAGATTGTCTTTGGAGTGACAAAGGTGTGCTACTTACTACAGGACTTACTACAGGACTTCCTAACAACGGGGCCCCTCGTGCAGCATCTACCTCATTGTCGCTTAGCGGAGAAGAATGGATTTGCTGGAATAGCGAGAGAGTTCTCTGGCTTCCTTCTGAGTATCGCTCTAGAGTTGTCGCTGTTCACGACAACACTGTTGGGCTTGGGTACGCGACTGGACTAGTATTGATGTTACAATTTCAATTGTAGTAGAGTTCTTAGTTTTCTCTCTGCTTAATGAACGTAGTTAACCACGCCTTTGCGCACTCTAATACAACTAGCTTTTTCAAGAGTTTCGCTCTAGCACCTCTGCGTGCACTTCTAGGCAGTCCTTAGGCAACTTGTTTGTTAAGACTACTCGATAGTAGTGTAGGTGTAGATGCTACAGTACGATAAGATGCATCGTAGCTGTTAGCGCAACCTAAGTCTAACTAGCAGGTTTAGGCGTCTTTAGTTGTGCTGCGAGCAGTCTCGGGTAGTCTAACTTAGTGCGTGGTAGCGGCCGCGGTAAGCACCTTGGCGACCAGGGTGTCAGCAACTTGCGGACAGTGTTGAGGCGGAAGCCGATTTCGCTAGTCACTGTAATCCACATGTGATTATTTGGGGGGGGGGGGGGGGGGAGACAGTGTCGAAGGAATGACAAATCTCACCAGCCTCTCGTCATTCTGGAGGATTGCCCAGCACGATGCAAGGCTGCGGCACAGAAGCCTCTAGCGCCGAGGCATAATCATCTTTGAGGATGGCATGGCGCCATGCGAGGCTACGGCACAGCCTCTGTGGTTTCGTCCGTTGTCGATCTGATTATGACAGCTTTATGCACGCTGCACGCAGAGGTGAAGTCGCAATCACCAACGACTGTATGTACAGTACTGTGCTGTACATGTATATGTCAACGCAAGACGTGTTTGCGCGTGCACGGCCAGTTGACCACTCCGGCTGGCGCACAACAGCGAGACCACACGGGGTGCCATGCGGGAGACCACGCGGGGACCACACAGGGTAATTCCAGTACCACGCAGGCACGACGAACGTCGGCTGCGTCGGCTGTGTCGGCCGTGTCGTCGCACAGTCAAAGCTGGTATGAATGTGCAGTAATAGGGCGGGGCGCCCGCATCGGCTTTCCAGCACCGCAAACATGTTGTTCCTGCAGCTCGCCTGCGTAGTGTATGCAGCATCCGCAGCGTCTGCTCCACCTACAGCGTCCGCTCCACCTACAGCGTCCGCTCCGCCTGCTCTGATGCCGCCGCAATCCCCTGCTAGCGACGCGCTGGACGTCGATCTGGGCTACGCCATCTACCGTGGTTTCCCCAACGCGACGACGGGCATCGACACGTGGAGAGGGTAAGTGGGCGAGCCTGTCCGGTACTGCTGCCTCGACCACAGCTCCTAACGCAGTCTACAGAATCCGGTACGCAGCGCCCCCCACGGACGCGCTTCGCTGGCAGAGCCCACAGCTGCCTGCGGTCGACCGCAGCGCTACGATCCACGCCAACGCGTACGGGCCCCAATGCAACCAGATAAGCTTCAGCGGAATGCCAGGACTAGCATCGAGGATGGGAGCAGGCGACTTTGAGCAGTCGGAAGATTGCCTGTTTCTTAACGTGCAGAGCCCAGCGGAGGCAGTCGACCTGCCGGTCCTCGTCTGGATCCACGGTGGTGGCTATGGCGCGGGCAGTGGCCAGGACGACTTCACCGAGCTCTTGCAGACCAACGACAACAGCTTCGTCGTCGGAAGAGGTGGTCAGGAGGGGCGTGGCCAACGCAGGACTACTCGACCAGTTCTTCGCTCTGCAGTGGGTTCAAGCGCACATCCATCGGTTTGGCGGTAATGCGTCCATGGTCACCGTCTCGGGGGAGAGCGCGGGAGGGGGCTCGGTCATGCTGCAGGGGATGGCGTACGGCGGCTCCGTAGGAGACGCGCTCTTCCGCAGCGCCATCGCCGCGTCGCCGTACCTCCCTCGGCAGTACGCGTACGACGACCTCCGTCCGACCCAGGTCTACCATGCGTTTGCAGATCATGCGGGATGCCGCACCGATGGCGCCTCGCAGCCGTTGTTCGACTGCCTGGTGTCAAGGGATACGGCCACGTTGCAAAAAGCCTCTGCAGCCGTCACGGCGGGCATGCCGTATGGCGCGTGGGCCTTTCTGCCGGTCACAGATGGCGTGTTTATACAAGACGAGCCGAGCCGCCAGTTGCTTCGGGGGAAGCTCAACGGGCGCAGCCTGCTGGTCGGCAACAATGCAAGTACGCAGCTCCCCCCGTCTTCCGTGCGAGAGGGGCTCGAACCCCAATCGACACAGAGGTCGGTGCAGGCTAACGGGCCCATCTAGACGAAGGGCCTCTCTTCACTCCACAGAACATCACCACCGAGCCTGCCCTGCGCACCTTTTTGCGCCTCACCCTGCCCGAGTTTGGCGAGGAAGACCTAGACAAGGTACTCCGCTACTACCCCGACAGCAACGCCTCTGCCTTCTCGCAGCCCAAGCAGTTCACGACCAACGTGTCGGGGCTGAGTTCGCTGGCCGCCGAGCAGCAGCAACGCGCAAACGTATGGCCGCACCTCCCTGGCCGCACCTCCCTGGCTGCTTCCATGCTTGTCTTCTAACACGAATGCAGAACATCTACGCTGAGCTCACCTTTGTGTGTCCCTCGTACTGGCTAGCGGAAGCGTATTCCTCGCAGGGCCGCAGGGCGTACAAGTACGCGTTCAACGTCCAGCCCGGCACTCATGCTTCCGACCTGCATGGCTACTTGGGCCCGCTAGGTGGCGTCCCGTACCTCAGCGCAGACGTGCAGCGGGCCTTTATGATGATGTGGGGCCGCTTCGTCACCGAGGAACAGCCGTCCATCCCCCACGCCGTCGCAGCCGGCACCGGCACCGACGCGGCGGCCCAGTGGCCTGCTTTCTCGGCTCCGCAGCCGTACCAGCTGAACATTGATCAGACTGGGGGCGAGCCTGCGGTCGCAGCCATGGGAGTGTACTCTCCCGTCGACACCCCCTACTTCACGGAGCCAGGGCTGGAGCCAGACTTTTCGCTGGTAAATGCATACACGTGGGAGTACGAACGCGGTACCCGTTGCGACTTCTGGAGGAGTCTGGCTGCCATTATTCCCGCGTGATGAGGGCAGGAGGGCATAAGGGGAGCCCTAGAGCGGTGCGCAAAGAGGGAGGAGCTCGCTGCAAACCTCACAGCAGTGCACGGTCATGTCAGCAGGCAAGTAGCTTCTGGTATCACGTTCAGGGTCAAGTGTCAGGCTGTAGGTGACCAAGGCTGCATCACCAGCTTCATTCTGTATCTAGTGTGTGTGTGGCCGCCAGGCCCCAGCAATGAATGTCCTCCGTGCCAGCCTGAGATCTGTCTGCCGAATTGGTGGCTCCTGGGCCTACCCTCCGTCACTCTTTCCCCAGCTCAACATAAGACAGGGTACGGCTCTGCTAGACGGCGCCGCCCATGCAGCCCATCATCCCGTTCAGTGTATAGTAAACTCCAGTGTCACTGGAAGAAAAGTCGAGGCTGAGTGACGTCGCTGGCGTGGGTAGGCTGGTGATGGGGCTGTCGCAAACACAGGTGAGGACCAGGTCTTTGGACACGGAACATTGCGAGCAACTTTGAGATGCGTTGCCACTGCGTGCGGTGTTAGCTTGGGGTCATGGAGTGCTGCTCGTGTGCGGTTACGTACGCAGCGCTGTACGTCAGGATACCGTTGACGTTGGCAATGCATGTATCGAGATCTACCGCGAGCGTCACCACAGTCTGCGTCGACGCTTCCAGGCACGCCGCTGAGAGCGTGCTGCCTTCAAGCTGGACGTCCCTACACTCGCTGATAGACCTGGGCGTGTCGGCTGACGAAGCAGTGTCCGATGATGGGTCGAAGAGAAAGGGATGGTCGGGGTCACCAAGCAGCTGGCGATGGGAAAGAAGGCGTGGAGCTACACCCAGCACGTTTCTGTTGGCAAGGAGAAAGTAGACGACCATCAAGAGGCAGACGAGAGTGCTCATCTTTCGTTTGGGAATGAAGCTGCGTGTGTCGAGAAGTGCGATACTGGTAGTCACGTCTGGGCAATTAACTGAACGGACAGGCTCAGTGTTGCTAAATTAAGGTTTGAAAGTTCTTTGTGCGTGTGTGTGTGCGTGTGTTTTTAAGAGATACTGCAGCCGCCATCTACGAGATCGCTCAGAGAGACTACAAGGGAGGCACAGCCATGCCACCACGAGTGGTACCGGAAGTGATTACGTCGGCAAGATGCTCCGCACCACTCGCTCTCCCCGCGTCACAGCCATCCTGTGGACTTTCGGGATCGCTCTGGTATGTACTGTAAAGTAGCTCAGGCGATTCCGTTTCCTTCCAGTCAGCAAGAGGTGGGGAATCCTTCAGCCTGGATCCTGGAAGAATCTTATTGGAACATTCTACCCACGACATTTGTCGCGCGGTAAGAAACTTCTAGAGCATATGCTATCTACTCAATGCCTGCGTCCACCCTGACCTGGTCAAGACGAATGCCCTCTGTTGCATCCCCAGCATCACGTTCGTGCATGATCTTCTTCCAACCCAGTGGCGCAGAGACATCCCTTATATACTCGGTGGTCGGGAAGTAGTGTTCGTCCTTCTTCATGGTCACGACCCACGGTACTTTATCGAAAGTCACGGCCTTGAGGCGGAAGAATATGCCGCCCTTGATCTTGTTGATTTCGGTGAGGAAGGCCGACAGGTCCGGAGTGGCAACGTCGTTCACATGTGTGATGAAGTTTGTGGGCGGGAGCTGATTATACAGTCAGCAAGATATTCTTGAAAAGCTGGACAAATTCATTTGCTGGCGACGAATCACCAACATCCAAGCCGGACCATAGCGAGACCAGTTCCTTGGCGTTCAAAGAAAACCCCAAGGTAACTGTCGACAAGGATTGTCAATCCCACGATTCAAGCTGCTCGACGCGAGTGCGCAAGTGCAGTCTTGCAATCTCCAGTGGAGTGTTCAAGCACCAGTACGAAGAAAAGAATGAGAAGAGGGAAAAGAAAAAGAAAATGAGATTAGTACTCACCCCGTCCCCGTACATCTCTGCCGGCGAGCCGTGAGCCCGCGACGATATGTAAACATCCGAGTGAATCTTGCTGATCTGCTGGCGTACAGCCTGATGAGGACGATGGAAAGTGGCACCACAGAACCTGACCACGCGGCCAGTCTCAAGGTCCTCTGCTGCAATAGTCGATACCTTGATAGTCTTCTCCTTACGCTTGCGTACGACAACGGCGTCCAGGAACTCGTTGTTGTACATGATGTCGAGGTCGGGTAGAAGTGTGATAAGCTTGCCGTTGAGCGTAAGGAGGACATCGCCTTTGTTGAGACCATCGCCATGATCTGCATCGACCCTGACGACCATGAATAGCTGGTGGCGCTCTGAATCAGCCGTCTCAGCCTTCTCGATCCATTCCTCTGAGACACCCATGATTCGAGCATCACTCATCTGGATGGTCTGGAACTCGACGTTCAAGATACGTAGCTTGGGTGTCTTTCCGGCTCGGATCTCGTTGAGCACCGGCTTGAGACTGGCCGTCGCAAGACCAAGGCGGTGATCAGTGTCCTTGCCGCTGTGCTCGCCCAGGCACAAGAGCCAAAGAGCCTGGACGGTGCCATCCTCAGCGATTAGCACGCCAAAGCCACTACGTGAGGCTTCGTTTGTGTCGACAGCAATGGCATCGATGTTGATCGCGCGGTATCTGGGTGTCGCCGTGCTAGCCGGGATTGCGAGTGCGGTGATACTAGTGACGAAAGTCTTTGCTACGGTAGGTTGGAAGTCCTGGTCGATGCCGAAGAAGATGGTCTCTGCTCCCTTCTTGATGAAGTCGGTGGCGAACCTTGGCGTCTTTACAGGGGCGTTGACAAGAGAGGCATCGTACTTGACGATGGCGTAATTCTGGAATGGGTGCATGAAGACAACCTTGGCATCGACAAAGATGCTGTCAGCAATGATGAGCGAGACATCGCAAAGGTCGTGTGGCAGAATCGCTCTCGAAACAAGGGCAAGACCCCGTTCAGCATCCACGACAAGCCCAGAGCCCCGTTTTTCCATCTGGACGAAGCCATCTAGATCGATAGGCATGAAGACATGCACTCGTACGAAGCTACGGACAATGTCTACGGCCTCGGGATAGCTTGAGCTCATCTTGATGAATTTCGCACTGTGAGGAACAGGAGGTACAGATGGAACGGCATCGGCGAGTGGTTTGAAGTCCCACAAGCCTGTCGTGTCATTGCGCGTTGCCACCTGATTCTTTGCATGCCAATGCATGTCCACAGCGATGATTTTAGTGTTCAGAGTATGCGGATCGCGCAGATGCTTGTACACAATAACCACTCGCTTACGGTCTGGGATCTTCTTCATGACTTCGATAAAGGTGTCAAGGTCTGGTGTCGGCTGGTTGTCAACTTCCTGAATCAACCACCCTGATGTGCAGCCGTCGGCGAACCTGAAGGAACCAGCCGCCTCGCAGACGTACACACCTGCGCCTTTCAGCGAGATGGCGTAGAGGCGAGCTTGTTGGTATGAGAGGTCGTGGAAAGATGCGCCTGCGACAGAAGCAAACTTGTCAGGGGTGATGGCATGGAGATCGCCAACGTCTAGCTCAACATCCATGTTCTCCCCAGCACGCTGTATG
>JALZWT010000053.1:0-23693 GCA_023621305.1 Alternaria sp. M3903
TAGTCAACGTGCCCTCGCCAGGCCGAGCTGCGCTGCGCCGCGACGCACCGCTCGCGCATCAGCCGGGAGCTGTGTGCAGTGTACTGTGAGCCCTGCGAGACGCCCCGAGTTGTTGTGTGGCGGCATAGTGCCTGGCTGCGCGCGTTACAGCCTTGAGCGTGTAGCACCAATTATCGATTTTACCCTCGCTGCAAGGACGACTGTCTCATCCATAACGTCCCTTCTACCCGCACACTATTGCGCACACACAAAGCTGACAAAGTCTCGTTGAGATCAAATCCCTTTTTTCAGTGCCATCGGTGGTTTTTAAAGTAGCTCTACGTTTATTGCGTTGTCACCAATATGTCTACTTCACCACCAATCCACGAACCGTTGGGCCGTACAAGCTCGGTCGATGCCTTTCGCAGATGCTGGGTCGCCAGCACTGCCGACAACAATCTCACGCTTCACGGCTTCCGTCGTTTCAAGACTACGCAACTGCTAAACCTCCGGTTCCTTGAGAACGAGATCGCTGACATGGACCACATCGTCTACCAAGCCGGTCTTAGCCTTGGTCTGAGTCTTTCGCCAGGCGACCGACTTGGCCTCCAGCACAGCAAGAGGGACGCCGATGTCCCAAAGATCAACGATGTGATCACCCAAGAGTTCATCTCGAAGCTGCGTGATCTCATCAAAGAGTACAGTGTGTGCTGGTAGCTCTACTCTGACAGCTTACGCTAACTCGTACCGCCCACACAGACGAAGCGCTTGCTGCCTTTAACAACATCATGACTATGGAGACTTTCTCGCTTCTTGATGACGAGCAACACGCTAGTCTGCGGGATGATCTTAGCCTGTACGAAGCACACAAGACCAGGCTGCTTAGGGTAGACCTAGGGACGCGATCGCGGACCGACCCGTTCCAGCGCTGGCTCCACAAGTACTTGCGGGCCTTTCGGTACTGGCGACTGTCGCGAAAGGCTAGGAGCAACAGCGAAGGCCTTGGCTCGGTCGCTGGTAGACAGCAGCGGTGGTCGTACCAGAACACGATACTGATAGCCGAGGTCATCGGACGTGTGACGACTGCAGCGTTGACGGCTGTGTTCATCATTGCACCGCTGGCCATCATGTCGCACGAGTCGTCAAAGAACGTTCAGCTGATAGTTGTTTCGGTATGCATTATTATCTTGTCTTTCCTTGTGTCGCTCTTCCTGAAGGTGTCGAGCTTTGAAATGATGGCGGTATCTGCTGGGTACGCTGCTGTTCTTTCGGTATTCGTTTCCAATGTTCCTGCAAGCGCGGAGCGGTAATGGTAAGGGTTTGAATCGCCGTGCTGCTAGGAGATAGATCAGTTTAGCAAATCACAGCACCGAATGATCGAAACACAACTGAAGCAGATTATCGAGAAAGTGTCTTTGTGGCGTAGGACTAGAGCGCTTTTGTTGTACCCGGCTTGACCCAGAGCCTGCATGCGTGCTAAGATTGTTATGGCAAAATACTGGCTTGGCGTAACAGGGATCCCTGCAACATCATAGCTGCGTGCTGTGTCAGAACCGGAAGCCGATTCTGCAAGCGAGTGTACTACACTGCAGTACTGTATCACAGCGCGTTTCCCAGCAAGGGTTGCATCATCCCGAGTGGTTTGACTTGGCTCTGGCCTGGTTGCGTAAGCGGGTTCAAGTCGACCACCACGAAACGATCATCCCAGGTGGTGGTGCCGGGCGGCCTGTCTGTGCAGTCAGCGATACAGTACTTAGTGTGGCACTGAGATCGGGACTTGAATACAGACAGCGTTGTGCTCTGCGCTCCATGTCGTAACTCCAGGTGTTCATTTGTAACGGCTATTTCCAGCGTAGCCCTAGGTTACAGTGTCGAAGCATGGTTGGCCTTTCCGGACGAAAGAGGCGACGCGAGTGGGCCATGGCGCCAGGCGAGCTCAAGACGTTTCTGATGGCTTTTGGCGCTCCCATGGCGCTGTCTAATAGCAGATCGAGGGCGTCTGGCACCGAGTCTCGGACGTTCCAGATAGAACGATCGACCTGCGAGTCTATGTTCCCACGTTTTGTGACAGGTCGCGCGAAGAGGTGAAGATTACGTCACGCGACCTCTTGCACCTTTCGTGGGGGGGTGGTACATCTCGTATGCGGTTGGAAAAGACATCAATGCCAGAGCAGTGGGCACGTACACTCGCTTGCAAAATCGGCTTCCGGTGCATGCATTACACAAAACACTCAGCCTACAAGGGCCCCTGCATCGCTTGACATAGGCTTACCTTTATTAAGATTAGCTGCTACAGGGATGCTTGTAAGGTTCTGCATTGGCGAAAGCTCTCTAGAGAAAATGTGAATATGGTCAGGGCAATGTAACGCTCTAGTAAATGAACAAATCACAGCAGCGGAGACAGGAGCACAGCAAAGATGATAGTACGACAAAGACGGCAGCATTATGACTCTGCATGTGGGCATACCACAACTGTATCGTGACATTATTGACGCGCAAACGATTAGAGTGCCGTCATCCCATCCATGTCCTCCGCCTCGAGGTCCGCTCCTCTGTCCACCAGCAGCCGCACCACCGCCTCGTGCCCTCCCAAAGCTGCCCAGTGCAGCACCGTCTGCTGATTCTTGTCCTTCGCCTTCACGTCTGCTCCAAGGTCCACCAGCAGCCGCACTACCGCCTCGTTCCCTCCCCAAGCTGCCAAGTGCAGCAGCGTCATCCCATCGTTGCCCTTCGCATTGACGTCTGCTCCAAGGTCCACCAGCAGCCGCACCATCGCCTCGTTCTTTCTCCAAGATGAAGCTGCCGAGTGCAGCAATGTCTCCCCATACTTGTCCTTCGCATTGACGTCCGCTCCTCGATCTACCAGCAGCTGCACCATCGCCTCGTTCCCTATCAAAAATGAAGCTGCCGAGTGCAGTGCCGTCATCCCATCGTTGCCCTTCGCATTGACGTCTGCTCCAAGGTCCACCAGCAGCCGCACTACCGCCTCGTTCCCTCTCGAAGCTGCCCAGTGCAGTGCCGTCATCCCATCGTTGTCCTGCGCGTTGACGTTTGCTCCAAGGTCCACCAGCAGCCGCACTACCGCCTCGTTCCCTCCCCAAGCTGCCCAGTGCAGTGCCGTCATCCCATTGTTGCCCTTCGCATTGACGTCTGCTCCTCGGTCTACCAGCAGCCGCACCACCGCCTCGTTCCCTCCCCAAGCTGCCGAGTGCAGTGCCGTCATCCCATTGTTGCCCTTCGCATTGACGTCTGTTCCAAGGTCCACCAGCAGCTGCACTATCGCCTCGTTCTTTCTCCAAGATGAAGCTGCCGAGTGCAGTGCCGTCATCCCATCGTTGTCCTGCGCGTTGACGTCTGCTCCTAGGTCCACCAGCAGCCGCACTACCGCCTCGTTCCCTCCCCAAGCTGCCGAGTGCAGTGCCGTCTTCCCATTGTTGTCCTGCGCGTTGACGTTTGCTCCAAGGTCCACCAGCAGCCACACCACCGCCTCATGCCCTACCTCAGCTGCCAAGTGCAGCAGCGTCATCCCATCGTTGTCCTGCGCGTTGACGTCTGCTCCTCGGTCTACCAGCAGCCGCACCACCGCCTCGTTCCCTCCCCAAGCTGCCCAGTGCAGCGCCGTCTTTCCATCCTTGCTCTTCTCGTTCACGCGCTTATGGTACCTACGCCATCCGCTTTTTTTTGCTAGTAATGCTTCTACCCATGGTATAATCTCTAAACTACACGCTATATGTAGCAATGGTGGACAATCATCTTGATATCCTCCAACCATCTTCTTGTAGGTCTCCCACCAGTGTATGCGCAAGGAGGACTCCTTCTGCAAAAAAAGTCCATAAGGGTCAAAGAGCTTTGCTGCGAGTGCAGAACAGCTCTCTGCGTGCTCAGGCCAGTGGAGCGTTGCATATCCCAACAGCGGTGACACTTGATAATCTGGCTTGGCGTCTAGGTCGATGACTCTGTGTTGCAAGTCGCTCTGCGCAACATAGTTGAGGCACTTCTGCGCCAGCTCGAGATGCGCGCTTTCTAGGTTGAGTCGAAACGCCTCTAGCACTGCATCGCTGTCGCGCTCTGTGCGCAGCAGATAGTCTCGCGCCGACTGGTGGACAAGGCTGACTTCCCGCTCTTGTACCCTCAGCAGAGGCCCGCACAGAGCAATGGCGTCGCGAGTCGCTTGGTCTATGGTCAGTCGAGAAGAGGAGGGTCGGACGTCTGTCGCCACTGCTAGCTCTTGCAGCTGCAGAGGGCGAGCGGCCATGGTCACCCACCGCAAGATCGCCCGACTCACCTCTCTCCGCTCCGCTGGGATGCGAAGCAGCATGCGGCTGTATATCGCTGGGAGGCCGCTCGGCAGATCTTCGAGCGCCTCCCAGATCTCACTACACGTCTGCTTCTGCGACAGCTCGTGCATCGCGTAGCCTACCCACAGGAACGTCCCTTCAGCGCGTTGGAGGAGAGCTGCCTGCACAACTGCTCGAAAGTCGTCGTCGAACCCTTCGATCTTCGACAGCTCGGCGACTCGGGCACACACGAACAGCTCGATGTCGCCGACCACCTTCTCGTCGTTATCAGGATCTAGCCTCAATCTCGTGCAGCCTTGTAGGCCAGGTACGTCTCGGCTGACTATCGCTAGCTTGAACGTGCCGTTGGTCGACAACGGAGCTTTACTAGTGAGCAGGCTAACTATCCGTAGCAACAGCAATCTCAGCGTGTTCTCCTCGCACTCGTCGAGGCCGTCAATCACGCAGAACATCGTCCCCAGCTCAGCGGCGGCGATGAGCTTGCTAAAGATAAGCCACAGTGTCTCCAGAGACGACAGCGTCTGTTGCGTCCTCTCCAGCGTCTCAAAGTACGGCAGCGCGTGCTTAACCAGCTGCGGGCGCTTGGCGATGATCTGATGCACCAGTCCGCGCAGCACCGCTACAGCCGTGTTGCGCTTCTCGTCCTGAGCGCTGCAGAAGCAGAACGCCAGCTCTGCGTTGGGTATGCTTGCTGTGTGCCTCTCCAGCTCCTCCGTCAGGAAGACGGACATCATTGTCTTGCCCATGCCCGGCCCGCCTGAGATCCACAGCAAGCGCGTGTCGCCGTTGCCATCTCTATTTCCATCACCGTTTCCACCACCATCGCCGTTCAGCCAAGCACGGTAGCTAGCATCGTGTGTGATCCACTCGCAGGTGCCCGCCACTCTCGTGCCTTTTGCGCTGATCACTCTCTCGCGGTCGACGTGGGGATCGGTGAGGAAGAGGGCGTTGCGACACGCGACGGCCGCTTGCTCTGACGCTTCTGGAAGGCGACTATGTTAGTAGCGAACATCATAGAAAGGACTATCTAGTATACCTTGGGGGTTGTGTGAAACGGCAAAGTAGATATCCCTTGCGGAACCTACAAAGGCTTGCGAGTGGTTCTGAGTGGAGACACCGCTGATGTGCTGATGGTGGGGCAGGTCTTCAGACATCTGGCTAGGCTGCCCGCAACGTTGGCTGTCTTCTGCACGACGCTGCTTGAGATGCGTGTTTGCGCTTCATAGATTACTGTTACCGTGAGTTTTACAAAACCAGTCTTCGAGTAGCACGTAAAGAGGACATTTCTGTGTATGATCGCGACGATGGCCATGCAGCAATGAGGAGCGGGCTGAGTCTGGTTGTATGTAGCCTATGCGCTTCTGTGTTCCACGATCCACAGCGCTAAACGCCGCCACGCGCAGCTCATGAGCGTTTTGAGCGTATGGGCGTGTTCCGGGCGCCTATCACGACCTCCCAGCCGCAGCTGAGCCCTGCTGGCAAGACTCCAATGCGCAGAGGAGACTGCACTACTTAGAAGGCCGCATGAGCCACGCGCGGGAAGAAAAGGCTGCCTTCGTCCTCTGTATACAACGATCATTCCGTCTACATCTACCCGTTGTTGCGAAAATAGTAACAAGACAGTCCTAATCCACACTGAGGATACACGATGGACCCTTTTAGCATCACAGCCGGCGCTATTGGCATCACTGGGTTCGCCACGACGAGCATTGCGCAGCTGCACGGTCTCGTCGACAATCTTTCCGAGGCTCAAGACCTAGTGACAGACGTCGCTTCTAGCCTGGCCAACATAGAGCGTCCGCTAGCTGCGCTCGAACAACTCAGCATCTCGGACGAGTCTGTCTCCATCGCCGCCAAGGAGGACCTCAGGAAGGCTGGTGTCGCTGAGGCGGTCAACGAATGCGGTAACGCCTGCAGTGAGTTCAGCAAGAATCTAACAAAGTGGACGAAGCATTCTAGCACTGCGAAGCTTTCTCTCAGAGATCGACTCTCTGTCGGTGTGTGGAACAGAGAGAAGATCCGTACCCTCAATATGCAGCTGCGATCATGCGAGGCTACTGTGCAGTTTGCCGTTACTAGCACTCAGCTGTGAGGATCCCTCGTCTTACCCTAGAAGATGCATACTGACCTCATAACAGCATGGTCCAGCTACGGTCCGAGAAGACGTCTGAGACTGATCGCGAGAACGTGAAGAGGCAGCTGCTGACTCTCGAGACGAAGATCCAGGAACATCTCCATCTCACCAAGCGGCAGCAAGACCAAGCTCTGGAAAGAAAGAGAGCACTGGAAGACGAGCCGGAAGATGAGGAAGACGGTGGTGCTCATCGAACGCTGGCCATGAAGGAGGTCGAACAGCAGTCACGCCTACTCGAGGCCGATCAAGTGTCTTGCGGAGTGGTCTTCTCGCAGGTACGGTCCAAACGGAGCGGTCAAGAGATCAGCAACATCATTACTTCGGACAATTCCAAGGCGGTGGTGGGGCTGCCGGAGAGCGTTATAGGGAAGATTAACCAGCGGATCACAGATGTGAGAACGGAAGGAGGCTCCGTAGCTGTCGTGGGTGTGTACAGTGGTAATATCAGCATGAAGGACCTCTAGGGTTGAATCTCATCGATGCCACGACCTGTAGATGATGTCAGGAATAAACAAGACAGGTCGCACTTTACGTTCATCACATACAACACAACTGCAACTAAATGCTGTAAAACAATGAGGCGGCAGCGTTTTCTAGAGCCATAGTATGTATCGTTCGACCATCGTCAGAAGCTTTGACCGTACAATTCCTAGTCCAAGGAAAGACGTTTCGTTGTTCATCGCCCGTCGCAACCTGATGGCGGCGGCAACTTGAAAGTTTATCCTACTCGTGAGCGCAAATGCCTGAAGCTGCGGGATGCGATCAACAATTGCAAGCCGCAACTCAAGAGGCCGGCTTAAGAAATGAGGAGTCATTCATGGAGGCGGGGGTCTTCGAACATTCTGTTGGAGGAGTGGTAGAAGGCCTTGTGCTGAGCATAATGAGATAGGTTGGTCTGATGGGAAGGGTGTTTACGGGCTGTCATGCCAGCATCTCTGGCACGACCAACGAAATGCTACCGATGCTCAGCCGCACATAAACCTGTGCAGCTGGGTCCGAGCCATTGTGGAGAACCTTTCTTCTCAGTGGGGTGCAAGGCTAAGTCGTTCATCCCGACAGACCGGTGGGCTCGGCTGGGCTGCAGAAAGCCTGCTGCACCCTAGTGCATCGATTAGCCTGCTTGCGACTTCGTCCACCACGCTTGTTGCGCGCCCGAGGTCTGATTAGGGTTCCCTGAGCTTATGCACTCCCATGTGATCCTTCCAAGTCCGGCGCGTAGATCCGGGTAGTCTAAGCTCTATAGGCACAGGCCGCTGGCGCGCCTGTAGCCCGTCCCTGATCTGCAGTGGCTTAGCAGCAAGCGCGACAGCGTTGTGAGAACGCCATCGCCCTGTCAGGAACAGCAACAGCAACGCGATGATTATCGGATCCATCGTGTACTTGTTTACGTGCCTCAATGCATCGTTTTCTGATGGCTCTTGGCGTGCTGCGAGTACGAGCCTCGTTTCCACGTGAGCGTCATTGTCACCCCGATGGTGATTGGCGGAAAGGACCACAAAGGGATGTGCTTGTGCCGAGTGGTTTCTACTTGGTTCTTCGCAGTTCTGTCGCTTGTCCGACAGCCGTCAGGTAGGCAGGAAGACTCCGGTGAGCTGAAGTCGTTCTCTCGTCGGCAGAGTCGAGTCGTTGCCAGCCTTGTCGAGGCCGTCTGGGAAGCCTCTCGAAGCCGCACTACCACGTGAACAGAAAGCAGGTCGCCCCGCCCCACATTCGAACAACGATGAGTCCTTTCTCCTACGAATCGGACGTCCTCTTCGATCCCACGCAGCGGTACGACACGCTCAGCGATGTCCAGTCGGTGGACGGTGGCCTGCCCTTCCCACCAGACACGCCGTCAGTCTCGGGCCATCGCACTACGAGTCGTGTGTTGCGCTCCCACACCTCGCAAGGCTGCAATGGCATGATACAGGCGGACACAGACAGGCTTGGCTTCCTCCCGCTGGCCGAGTGGGATGAACACAACAGCTATGAAGAGGACACACCGAGCCATCTGCGCTACTCGATCGAGTGGAAGATAGCCGTCAACAACAGAGCTATCGCCAAGGACACGGAGCAGGACGTCGTCCTCGCACCTGCCGTGTACTGGCACATGTACCTCCAGGCCAAGGTTGAGAAGCTTGTAGACAAGAAACTGCCGCGCAGCAGCCACATGGAGCTGGATGACATCGCCGTTGTAGCGTCGGTGAAAGACCGCTCAGAGAGCGACTTGACGAGGCGGTTCGACGACATGAACATTGACTGGTCAGTAGTAGAGAGACAGTTCATGCGCTGGAGTGAGCCGTTCCGTGCTGGCAAGAAGCTGAAAGTGAACCTCGCCTTCAACTATACAGACTCCGTCTCCTCGTCCTCGGCTGCTGCGAGCCGTGGCCGTGGGACCAAGAGAGGCTCGTACGCTACCCAGCGAATGCTTGCCGACCGGGCTTCCCAGCTCGATGCTGAGCAGCAGAGTAGCGGACAGCCCTCCGCCTGGGTAAGCGTGTATACCCTGATGCGATGTCATGGCTCGCCGTGTAACCTTGGTCCGTATTGCTGGCGTGATCCTTTCGGCAAGCAGCACTATAAGCTGAATGCTCACCACCTCAGAGCGCTGGTGAGATTGGTCGAGCAGGGCCATCGACTAGAAAGCCATGGCGATGTGCCGGAGGACATTCGCGATCAGTTGTATGCAGAGAACCAGCGACGACTCGAACGGCGCACGACGACCAGTGGCGCGCCGACGCCAAGTCTTCCCCCAATCCCAATCAACAACGTCATGCCGTCTCCAGCTAGTGAGTCGCCCTCAACTGCGTCTGTTAGTAGCGGTGCGATGTACAGGCGGCCATCATCAGGAAAGTGCTGTCTTGACATCCCTGGCCCTCGCGACATAGCCGTGGCAGCGTATGGCGACTGGCAGCAGTCCAAAGTCGTGGACCAGACGCTGCAGCTCGAGTACCAGAAGGCGTGCGATGTAACGTTGCAGGATGGACTAGACTTAGAGCAGGTGTTTGAGGACCAAGACGCCGACTTCTTCATCCAGAGCGGAGTCAAGCGGGGAGTGGCACGTCGGTTCGTCAGAGACATTGAAGCATGGGCTGAGCTATATAAGGTGGACTATACTGGGGACAAGGAAGACTAGTGTGGTTTACAGTACAGTCCCGTGTCAGGAGCACCGCCATTCTTGGAAGTCACGTCGTTAGTTCGCTTAGATGCAGAATATGCCAGTAGAATTCTATTATACCGCCTTCGCCTTGATCAGCATTCTTCCACCGCGACCCCAGCATGCCGGGAGTGCGCTTTGGCAATGTCCTCCCTGCCGCCCGCGACGCTGATGCACCACTCGAGAAATGCCGCAAAGTCCTGTTCAGGGTGGCTTTCGTACTCCTGCCAGTTCTTCTTGATGAAGCCCTTCAAGATGCCAAAAAAGTCTTCGATCGGGTTGAAGTCGGGCGAGTACGGCGGCAAGAACTCCAGCTTCACGCCCGCGCGGTCGCAGAGCTCCCTGACCCGATCGGTGTGGTGGAACGAGGCGTTGTCCATGACCAGCACAGACTTGGGCTCTGGCCAGCGGCCACAGTGCTGAAGCAGCTGCTCGATAAAGCCCTCAAAGACGTCGCCGTCAGTCGAACCCTGGACCACGCGCGAGAGAAGTATGCCGTCCTGCGTGTATGCTGGCAAGATCTGGTACCTACGACCTCGATGAAACTGCGCGACCTGCAAGGGCGCAACACCAAGCGGGGCCCAGCCAGTGCGCCTGAAGCCGATACGTTTGTCGCATCCCGATTCATCTACGTAGACAAGGTGGTAAGAACGATAGGAGGACATGTTATGCAGGTAGTAGTCTCGGAGATCGGCATTCCGCTCTTTTGCAATCTGACGACTGGCTTCCTTCGTCCAGCCTATCGACTTCAGAGCGCGACTCACCGCAGAGACGTTGAACAGCACATCGAACTCGTCGTACAGAAACACCACCATCTCGTCCTGGTACATGCCCGGCTTCTCTAGCAGCTTCTCACGGAGGGCATCTAGCATTACTAGGGTTATAAGACGAGGGCGCCCGGCGCCGTTAAAGGGCGCTCTAGTGCTGCCGAAGCATCGCATGTTCGCTCGTATCGCTCGGACGCTGCGATCGCTGCAGCCTGCCGCAGCAGCTATATCGACAGATCTGACAGACTTGCTAAGGATGATATGCTCGATTATAACGTGCTGCGATTCTGCGAGGGTAGGGGCCATAGTAAGTTTGTATTTCGTGTGTCGACTTTTAACGGCCGATTGTTCGCAACCAACGACCGAGCTACAGCCTTGGCGCGAACGTCCTCAGTCAGGCCGGTAGTCTTCGCAAGGTCATCACTGCCTCTTAAGAGCGTCCCTGGAAGCAAGGCCTTGAACTACTGACTACACCGTCGTCAAACGGCATGTGCAAGTGTAGTAGTTAACGAACTGTATCGAGGCAGTAGCTCAGCCTTGCAACCCATGCCTCGATAGATGCGCTGCACGCCGCAGGTCAGCCGCACGTCCCGTACCGACGTGCAGCCTCACTACTCGTCTGCCACAGAACGACCGATTCTTTGATATCGCGACGCACAAAGTTCTTGTTCGAGCGACAATGCGGTCCGACTGGTAGTGTATATTCAGTATCTAGACGATGGCGTGGAGAAATGTCTGAAGACCCACGGCCCCACCAGCAGAGCATCAGCCATGTCTCTGTGCAACAGGGCTCCCGAGCGTACATGGGGACCTTCAGCAACTGCCGTTTCGGCAACAATGATGAATCCCCAAGTAAGTCCACTATACCTCTCAATCTTGAAAATCTGTAGCTAATACAATCGCCCAACAGAAGCGCTAGAACAAGCGGCCGCCGCGTGTCGCAACGCGCTCTTCCTCACCGATCCCCGAGTCGACCGCGAAAGACTGATCAGCGCAAAAGGCACGAGAGTCGAAGGCACCTGCGAGTGGATCACACATAATGAGACATACAAGTCCTGGTTGCACAGCGATGACAACACGCGCCTGCTGTGGATCTCGGGCGGGCCCGGCAAGGGCAAGACGATGATGTCTGTCTTCCTGACCGAGGAGCTAGAGAAGCACGTAAGGCGCGCAGACAACGCAGACGTGGCATTCTTCTTCTGCAGTGCCGAAGACGAGAAGCGTAGCACGGCTGTAGCTGTGCTCCGTGGGCTTGTACACCAAATCATCGCTAAGCGTCCGCAGCTAGTCAAGCACGCGTTGTCGTACTTCGAGACGCCAGAAAGAACGCAGCAGACGGTGTCGTCTCTGGAGACACTGTGGTTAATCTTCAGCCAGCTCATCGCAGACGCTGAGTTTGGGACGATGTTCTGCGTGCTTGACGGACTCGACGAGTGCGATAATAGCACGCTGAGAGTGCTGTTGCCAAGACTCGTCGGTCTGCTTGTTGGTAGAACGTTATTGTCGACCAAGGGCGCGTTCAAGCTCGCGATCGTCAGCCGAGACCTGCTTGGACTGCGAGGCTGCACGACGAGGGTAAGGCTAGATCCTGACAACGACGAGAAGGTAGTCGGCGATATCGAGCTGTTCGTGTGTGCCCGAGTCGCTGAGCTGTCGAAGATCGAAGGGTTCAACGACGACTTTCGAGTGTCTGTGCAGGCAGCTCTCCTCCAACGCGCTGAAGGGACGTTCTTGTGGGTAGGCTACGCGATGCACGAGCTGTCGAAGAAGCAGACGTGCAGTGAGATATGGGAGGCGCTCGAAGATCTGCCGAGCGGCCTCCCAGCGACATACAGCCGCATGCTGCTTCGCATCCCAGCGGAGCGGAGAGAGGTGACCCGGGCGATCTTGCGGTGGATAACTATGGCTGCTCGCCCTCTGCAGCTGCAAGAGCTAGCGGCGGCGACAGACGTCCAACCCTCCTCCTCTCGACTAAGCGTAGACCAAGCGACTCGCGACGCCATTGCTCTGTGCGGGCCTCTGCTGAAGGTGCAAGAGCAGAAAGTCATCCTTGTCCACCAGTCTGCGCGAGACTATCTGCTGCGCACAGAGCGCGACAGCGATGCAGTGCTAGAGGCGTTCCGACTCAACCTAGAAAACGCGCACCTTAAGCTGGCGCAGAAGTGCCTCAATTGTATTGCGCAGAGTGACTTGCAACCCAGAGTTATTGACCTAGACGCCGAGACAAGTTCTCAAGAGTCTCCGCTGCTGCGATATGCAACGCTCCATTGGCCCGAGCACGCGAAGAGCAGTTCTAAACTAGCAGCAAAGCTCTTTGACTCCTATGGACTTTTCTTGCAGAAGAAATCTCCTCTGCGAGATCACTGGTGGGAGACCTGGAGAAAGACGGTGATAGATTATTATAGAGGGCCTTCACCATTGCTACACATGGCGTGCATTTTAGAGATCGTACCATGGGTAGAAGCTGTACTAGCAAAAAAGAGGTGGCGACCTAGGTATCACAAGCGCGTGAACAAGAAGGACAACGATGAGGAGACGGCGCTGTCCTTGGCAGTTGAGGGAGGGAACGAGGCGGTAGTGCGGCTGCTGGTAAAGAAAGGAGCGGACGTCAATGTGAAGGACAAGTATGGGAGGACGGTGCTGCACTCGGCAGCTCGGGGGGAGAATGAAGCGGTGGTGCGGCTGCTAGTAGAGAAAGGAGCGGAAGTTAATGCGAAGAACAACGGTGGGGAGACGGCGCTGCACTGGCCAGCTTGGGCAGGGAACGAGGCGGTAGTGCGGCTGCTGGTAGAGAAAGGAGCGGACGTTAATATGAAGAACAACGGTGGGGAGACGGCGCTGCACTGGCCAGCTTCGGTAGGGAACGAGGCGGTAGTGCGGCTGCTGGTAGAGAAAGGAGCGGACGTTAATATGAAGAACAATGGTGGGGAGACGGCGGTGCACTTAGCAGCCAGGGGAGGGAACGAGGCGGTAGTGCGGCTGCTAGTAGAGAAAGGAGCGGACGTCAAGGCGAAGGACAACGATGGGAAGACGGTGCTGCACGGGGCAGCCAGGGGAGGGAACGAGGCGGTAGTGCGGCTGCTGGTAGAGAAAGGAGCGGACGTTAATGCGAAGGACAAGTATGGGAGGACGGCGCTGCACTGGGCAGCTTTGGGCGAGAACGAGGCGGCGGTGCAGCTGCTGGTGGACCTTGGGGCGGACGTCAAGGCAAAGGACAACGATGGGAAGACGGTGCTGCACTCAGCAGCTTCAGCTTTTAGAAGAAACGAGGCGGTGGTGCGGCTGCTTGTGGACCTTGGGGCGAACGTCAAGGCAAAGGACAATGATGGGAGAATGGCACTTTCGTGAATCCCTTCTAATAAAATTACGATGTGAGATAGCAAAGCTATCTGTAGACATGGCAGCGCAAGTGTGTTTACTGCTGTCCTTGCTGCACTCTAAGCTTTCCACAATGTCATCTTAACTAGATTTGGATAATAGTGAGCTTTCGCCTTTTCAGATCGTTGCAATTATCACTGTAGGGGCTACTCCAAACAAGGGTAAGGGCACGCTTAGCGATGCAGGGGCCCCTGTAGGCTGAGCGTACTGTATGTCACACAGACCGGAAGCCGATTGTGCAAGCGAGTGTACAATACATCGTCTGTATCAGATCGTTGTGGGGGAGTCGTCTCTTCCAGTAGGTATCTTGGGGGAGCAGGAGGGCGCGCTGCCAGGGGGAACAGCAGTGCAGCTGAATTTTCTGCTAGATGTAGCGTTGTACTCTAGTTTGCACGCAGCAGTCATGATTCCTTGAAGTGGTCAGAACCTTGTCTGGGCTCGACGCAAGCAGCCCCTTAACCACTGTTTCCTTGACCACTCTCCATGATGATGCACTTTTCCATAAGACATGTCCCAAGCAAGCGGGCAATCCCTGCATTAAGTGAAGGCAGGTGCATGACGCATGAACGAGTGTGCTTCGCTGGCCTGTCAACAGCCCCCCGCAGCAGCTGCCTGGAGCGGAGCCATTACTGCGACCAGGTAGGTGCCTGAGTGGAGTCACGGACTTCAGCTCTGTGTGTTGACTCTTATCTGCCTCGAGATTCAGGTAATACTGCGCCACCGTTCAACCCATACTCGTACCGGCCTCATGACAGTCCGCGTCATCGAATTACTTCTTCGCAGGATGCGGGAATCAGCGCCATCAAATTGGTGGAGAGTAATGTCTTTGCTCAGCCACAAATTGCATTCGCGTCTGCTGGTATATATAACCACCAAGTCCCAGCGTGGGTCCCGGCAGCAGTGTGCACTTGAACGACATACAAGACATCATGG
Organism: Alternaria sp. M3903; assembly: GCA_023621305.1. Classification (NCBI taxonomy): domain Eukaryota; kingdom Fungi; phylum Ascomycota; class Dothideomycetes; order Pleosporales; family Pleosporaceae; genus Alternaria; species Alternaria sp. M3903. The sequence goes on from JALZWT010000053.1 coordinate 14,626, forward strand.
CCCTACCATCGCCAGACCCTCCCCCTACACAAGTCAGCGCGGTCGACACTGAATCCCGCCCAAACCCTTCAGGTGAGGATGAAGCAGAGGTCATGACCTCGGGCACACCAGGCGATCACGGCGAAGAAGACGCTGCGGATTCTTCTGGAGACCACAGCGATGACGAATCACCACAGAAGAACCACAGCTACAAACGCGCCGAAGAACCGCCGCGCAATGAAGATGGCAAGATGGTGTGCAAGTATCAAGAATGCCGGGGTACATCTTTCGACCGAAAATGCGAATGGAGGTGAGTAATTCCGAGTCCCATTCTAACAGCAATCTCTGACCAATTTTACCACAGCAAGCACATGGACAAACATGACCGACCTTACAAGTGCAACCTCAAGGGTTGCGAGAAACTTCAAGGCTTCACTTACAGCGGCGGCCTTGTTCGTCACGAACGTGAAGTTCACAAGATGCACGGCGGTACCAATAAGACTCTCTTCTGCCCCTTCCACGACTGCAAACGCAGCTCAGGCGCCGGCTTCACGCGAAGGGAGAACCTGGCTGAGCATGTTCGCCGCGTACACCGGAGAACATCAATGTCAGCCAGTGTGTCCAACAAGCAAGTAAAGTAAAAATTTACCCCCTTACTTTACTTGCTTGATGAAAATACTTACTTTACTTGCTTGCTCGACGAGAATCCTTTACTTTACTTGCTTGCTTGACATTACTTGGTGATATTTCCTGATTTTGAACCTATGATAGACCTATGAAAGCATACCGGTTCTAAGAAGGTGCTTTTGACATTCGATCGCTGCCACAGTGTCTGAATTGAGGCGATTTCGTTCATCTGTAATAACCTTCTTCGTTTGTGAGAATACGCGCTCACACTCAGAGCTCATTGCCGGACAACTAAACAGATCAAACGCCATCTTAGAGAGCACAGGGTAATCAGATGCATGGTGAACCCACCACTCCAGAGGATTCTCGACATCCTGATCGGCCTTATTAGACCTAGCCATAAACTCATCAAGCTCAGAGGTGAGTTTTGTACGCTTCCTTCCTCGCGTGATAGACGCTGAAGTAGCGGCGAGCCGCTGACGACGCTTACGGGCTTGCTGGAAAGGATCAAGCGCAGTATCGCTATCAGTAGTAACCTCATTATCCTCCTCCTGCGTTGATTCAGCTATATCCACTTCCGCAGCTGCGTCTTCGTAGCTTGCGTACACATCCTGAACTACCCGCTTTGCCTCAGCGATCCATTTCTTCTCATGACTCCATTCGAGCTCGAAATATGTAAACTTGTTCGCAGGATGCAGGGCAACGGCGCATCGGTACGCTGGCGTAGCATCCGTAAGGGCGTAGTATTCCTCAAGCTTGGTGCGGGCAGTATCAATGGCGCATGAATAGTAGTCGGATACCTCCTCGGGGTGATCGTCTGCGAACTTTCCAGCCTCCTGGAGCTTTTTGAAGAGGATATCAAGAGACTCCAGCGTCTCATAGAGAGAGCCATGTGCTCCTTCAAGGCCAGCTTTATTAGCCCGGCCTTCCATGCGTTTGGTCAGGTCTTTGAATGGCTTCAAGACAATGAAGATGTGCTCCAAATCAGCCCAATCACGCGGGGTAATTACATCCTGTGAGATATCGTATCCCTCACCACTATGGCTATAGTGGAGAAAGAATAGATCAATTGCGTGGCGGAGCTTGAGAGCTCTCTCGATCATGGCATACACAGAGTTCCAGCGGACGCCACCGTCGACCAATAACCTAGTGTAGAGGTGTTCGATGCTGCCTTGGTTGTACGCCTGCAGGATATACCGTTTCAGAAGCTCCCGTCGCTGGTCACTCCGGTTAATCCACACGCAGAAGTTGTGGAGCTTACCGATAAAGCTCTGCTTCCTCCATATCTCAAATCGCTCATCGTCGGATGCGCCACAGAGCTCTTTCTCCAGCTTGCTGACACCCTGCCCAAAGAGGAGAGCTTTGACAATGAGATTCAGGATATGGCCGACGCATCGAAGGCGGCTCTGCTGCGTGACTGTGGGATACTGCTTTGCTAGCTCTTCAATACATGTGTCGTTATTGTTAGCGTTGTCCATCATGAAGAAACCAACGGTAGCAGGTATATCGTACGACTCGATAACCGTCGACAGCACCTTCGCAATGTTCTCGCCAGTATGAGGGCCCTTTAGAGGCCAGAGGTCAAGAAGAGCTGTTTGCAGCTTATTTTTCTCGTCCAGGAAGTGAGCAACAACTGCCACATAGTTCGTTCCTTCTTCAGACGTCCAGGTATCAGTCGAGAGATGGATCTTGCTTTTGGTAAGATGGAGCTTTTCTTTCAGCCACGTACGCCTCCCACCATCACCGTCCCACATCTCTCTAATCCAAGCGCTAAGAGTTGACGAGCTCTTTGGCAGAACCTTATCTATATCCTCTAGGCAGCTGGCAAAGATGTTACAGGTGCGTTGATGCGTCGCTTGTCGAAAGGTAAGGTCAAGATCAACAGCCCAGTCAATAAACTCGCTCTTGAACTGAAAGTCATTAAATACTAAGCGCCGGCTTCCAAGATATGGTATGGAGCTCGTTTTTCCCTTAGCCATGTCGAACGGATTTGACGCCACTCGTTTGTAGCCGAATTCTTCGAGTTTGTGCAGATGCTTTAGGTGATAAATGATACTAGTAGTAGCCCCACTATTGAATAGCGCGGAATCATGCTGGCCACTAATATGGCAGTACTTGCAGAGCCAGAACTTGTTATCTCCATCTGTTGTAAGCTGCGCGCCGTGTTTGTAGATTGCCGAGGATTGGGCTTTAGAGTTAAGGGTACGCTTGTGAGGCTGACGGTATCGAATTAATGGCAGTGGCTTCCTTTCATAGCGAATTTTGTCCCATTCAATATGAAAAGTGCATTGAGTAGATGTCGGCAGCTCTCTTTCACGGGTGGTTGGTGTAGAGGCCTCATGGGTTGGGGTTGAAACCGAACTTGGGGTTCCTAGGCGGCTCTCTGAGGTAGAGCTAGGGGGCTCGGAGGGGGTTTTAGGCAGAGAAGAACGTGTAGATCTTCCACGAGGCTGAAAGAACAAGTGAGAAGACATATTAGCTTAGAATTTGGTAGCCTTGTAAATAAAGACTGGAGGTGTTAGATTTTTCACGGCACATCTGGCTCTTTGTGCGACTCCAGCCAATCACGGTTTTGGTGAGTGCCCACCCGGTGAAGTCATAATTGGTTCGCTTAGCTAGCGTCACCTAACTCATCTTCGATATGCCTAGTACAGTAATTCTGTCAAGCAACTTGAAGTTACTTCAAGTATTGTGAAAACCCTTGCTTGTGTTTGCTTGAATAAACCTTTACTTTACTTGCTTGTTACGTAATCAAGTAATGTCAAGCAAGCAAGTCAAGTAACTTGGTTGTTGGACACACTGATGTCAGCAGACATGCATGGCTTGATAATCCGCCGCGACATGGTCAGGCGCGAGATGGAAGGTTCACCGATCGCTGAGTCACGAGCCTCGGAGTCACCTTACGACCGACCCATGGAGTACCGCGAGGAGGAGGATCTGGGTCTCAAGCGCAAGCGAGCAGGCTCTGACTCTGGTCTCTCGGACCGTGGCAACGACGAGATGCGGTCTGAGATCAAGCGTCTCCAATGTGAGAACGAGGAGAAGGACTCACGGTTACGGAAACTAGAGCAAGCTGTCATGGCTCTGCAACAGAGTCACAGGCAATGACGGGCTGCTTTTATGTCTTGGCGTCAAGGGTGTCGAATGCATCTGTTGGAGCGGCGGAGTGTGTCACTTATGATCAGAAAACAAAAGAAGAGTGCTCTTACTCACTGCGTCTTCTTTCTCGTCTGAGTTTTCCACGGTGACTGCAATTAGTGTACAGAGTGTTTGGCGTTCGACAGTCCCCCCCGAAGGTTGAGTGAGTCGTTCCAAGAACAGTTTCCAGTCTCATAACGAAGCGTGCCTTCACATTCTACGTGCCACGGGCACCCTCGACCATGCAGGCTTTATCCGATAACCTATGTTTCCAAGTTGTTTGCCGATGAGATCTCCTTTGCACCTCGTCAACGCTCGCCCATCCTCTCATACTCGGTCCCTTTCCTCCTCTCCGCTGAACTCCAACTCCGGACCGGCGGTGTGTACTTGTACTTTGGGTCGAAGGGTGCACTGCACTTGTCGCAGCGATACACTCCGTCCTTGTCGGGACCAAGTGCGATGGGCACTATGTTAGGGCATTTGGCGCAGAACCAGTCGCCCTTTGATTTGGGGCAGTAGGCGATGTTGTTCAGGCAGGGGCCGTTGTGCGAGGCGGGATTGGGGAAATCGCACGCAGAGCAGCGATAGGGCGTTGCTGCTGGCATCTTTGATCGGTTGGTGTGAGGGTAGATCTGGATTGGAAGTTTACAAGTGCCCGGAGCCGGTGGCTTTCTGATGGTTGATGTGTGACGAAGGAGAGTTGATTGTGGCAGGATCATCCCCTTTGAGAGCCCTCTAGTGTCTTCACAACCGATAGTTTGAATACCGACCGCTGCTGCACGGTGCCCGGGCTCCGATTCGTGCCCGCGAGAGCGCGCCTCTTTGCATCTTCATGTCCAGTAGCGAGATGCACACGCCGTAGCAGGGATCTGTAGAGCATGTCATGGTCGAGCGCTTTTGAGAATGCATCTCTTCTAATGCCAGCGCTGTGAGGAGATGTTTTGCTTGGTGGGAGCTGCGTATCAGTCGGCGCATGTTCGAGAAAGTACTCGACGCACGTCGCTGATTGGGCGGTAGGCTTCCGAAGCAGAAGAGCCAAGCGCATAGCATAAGAAGACAGAAGTCTTCCTACTGGGTGCCAGTGCGTATCTCGGCTGGGAGACAAGTGTGTCCAGTCCAGTCCAGCTCGCATAGAGGCGATCGCACAACGTAATGAGTCCTACCTTGACTCCCACCTTCGCTCCCACCTTTACTTCCCATGCAGCATAGATCTCGGTGCGTGCGGCGGCTCATCAGTATCAGCTCATACGACCTGAAAGCCTGGCAACAGACTATCTCATGCGAGCCAGCAGTTCGGCACGGAGCCACAGCGATTCTTCTCGTCATGGTGTAAACAGAAACATGCAAGGCAGCGCGTCCATCTTCCTCTGCCGCCCTGAACCTGCCTCAACAACCCGTCGTGTTTGCATGACATCTTACCTCAAGTCGACATACCGGCACAGCTAACATCCATCGGTCCGACCATCACCGTGTGGCGGACGACGATGGCTGCCCATCCGCGCCGTCTCGAGNACAGCCAGTCAGTACAGAAACATCCAGCACGTCCGCAAATTAGCTCGCAAACATAGAGATGCTGACTTACCGTAGAAACTCGACCACGGAGTTGACCCACCCTATTCAGAATCCGACTCTGGGCTAACAAGGAAGAGATGCCAGGTACACCCATATGGCAATAGCACACCGCGTCAATGCTGACTCTTCAAGCAACTGAGCGACGACGAAGGCCTGCGTGACGATACGGCCCTACCTCCGACCCACCCCTCTGCAGATGACAGGCGGTCTGTTTCCGCAGCCGAATACGGGAAGCAAGACTCAATATGTGCTTACCCATCATGGCCTACAGGTCCATTGCTGGACCACCGCAGCGCACCATCCTCTTATGTCAGCGATGCAGACCTCTTTGGTGAGGACTTTGACGACGACTTGGCCTGCCCATTCCTAGACAAGGCTCCTGCTCCACCACGCGTCTACCCCATGGCACAGGCAATGCCCGTCTTGCCACCACTGTACGCGCCCAANCGCCCAAGAAGCCAAAGAGCGAGCGTCGCCGCAGCAGTGGCAAGCAGCGTCGCACTTCCAAGCCCATGACTCCCATCCCCGAGTCACCAGAGCAGGCTGGATGAGCGGTACAGTGAGCTTACGACTTTCCGTTTCCCCCTTGTCCAGCAATTCCTCTATCGGTGGCGGAAAGCGAGGGCATGTCGTCGCTACTATGCGCCACCGTACCACTCGATGGGTCAAGACGTTGCGCACCAACGAGAATCAAGAGTAATTAGGGACATGTAATTACGACTGCACATTTCTGTAGTCTTCACAATCCAGACCCATAATCACGGTCTTCATTGGCATCACCCGCCACTAAGAGTAGCTTGTGTAAACTCATTGTCCTGTATTACTCGTACCGTCTGTCGTCGCTGCCTGTGGGATTTGCAAGGGCCTGCGGACACGTTGACGTTTGTCCACCACTTCGTTCACTCGTCTTTCTGCTTCGTTTACTTGTGTCCCCCCGTCGTCTCGCGATGCCATCGCGATCGCTTCGCGCGTTGTGCAAAAGAAGACAGTATAACTTTTGTCGGCAGTAACGTCATCGAGGAAGGTTTGCAAGCTTAGCTGTCTCATTTCGCTGTTGTGGGGTATCAAAGACTCGTATTTGCGCATGTATTTTATGGCTAACGACTTGCTTTTCGTCAGATGATCCGGTCCTATAGGCACGCGCTCGTCAATGCGCCATTTTTTGCCGTCGAGCACTTTGAAGTAAATGCACGGTGGGTTATGATCTTCTTGCTCGGATAAGCCAGCCATCTACTGAAGGTCAGCGAGTGGGAGCATAGGCGATGGGGGCTTGGGGAGCTCACCTCTACATCTGTAGTACTAGAAGTAGACGCTTTCAGGCCTTGCGCTTCATCTGTAATGAGCCTTGGACCCTGGGACCCTGATATTTGTGTAGACTGCGTTGCGTCTATCTGTGTGTGTCGTTTCCCGTGTGTACTCGCAACACCATCGGGCTGCGTGTGACTTTTCTTTAGTGTCTTTCGCTCCGTCCCCTCTCGCTCTTGCCTCCAACCGGAAACATCGCGGAGAGAGGAAATATCTTCTTGCTTCTCTCGCTCTTGCTTCTCTCGCTCTTGCTTCTCTCGCGTTTGCGCCTGCCTCTTTTGCTCTGCTCGTGCCCGGCTCTTTCGCTCCTGCTTCTCTCGCTCCTGCTTCTCTCGCTCCTGCTTCTCTCGCTCCTGCTTCTCTCGCTCCTGCTTCTCTCGCCCTGTTTTCTGTCTCTTGCGCTGCCAGCTTTCTTGACCTACCGTACTTTCATTCGCGTTCATAACATTCCGTCTGCCGAAGAATGCCCAATATACTGACCGTCGAATGAAAAACGGCGTGATACCAACCAGCCTTTCGCCACCGTCTTCGTGTAACTCTCGCACGAAAAGACTCGACCGTTCAGCATCATGATCTTCTTTCCTGGGCTTCCCGCATCGGTGCGGGGGCCTGTCGGAATAGCTGGTCCTAGGTGTGGCTTCGGCATGTTCTGCTGTTATAGGGGTGGCTGTGCCGAAGAAACCGACGATGGCGTCTACATGGCGTTCAAAGTCAGCATCGTCATAGCGGAACAGCTGCGGGTCTCTGGCTCTCAGTAGCGTACTGCGTGCGATGGCCCGATCTACGGGCTGCTCGACAAGATCTCGAATCTGATTCGACTTGAATCCCAGTCGGTGCGCAAGCGTACCAAGTTCACTCAGAGCCGTCTGGTCGTCGCTGACCGCAGCATCTGCTAGCCGGCCTGTAACAGCCTGCTTGCGCTTTGGAGGAATGCCAGGATAGTGTCGCATGGCACACAGCCAGACTTGTCTATATCCAAGATCCAGTCGGTCGGCCGCGTCCCCCGGTATCGAGACAAAGCCTGAGTTGGATACCTGGATCAGACACGTTTCCGTATTCTGGCCAACGTCCGTGAAGTGATCCCGCAGCGTGCGCGGCTTTGCCTTCTTGTCCCGCGGGTCAACTAGCTTCTTGATACACTCTGCGGGCCCGTGTAGGTAGTTGAGGTCAGCAAAAAAAGTGGACAAGGAAGGAATCAAGCTGCTGGCTGACACCGCCAGTACCTCCTGCCATATGGCCTCTCGTTCTGATAGAGTGAATGCTGGGAAGATCAGGCCTTCCCGGATCATCTTGTACAGCTTGGTCTTGTCGCGAGCGCAAGCTCCAGGCGCAGTGTGCTGCAGAACCTCTACCGTGTGTCGGTCAACCTTGAGCATGGCCTGACGGTCATTGCGGAGGATATTGGACCAGGTGGCTCTGACTAGGCCCAAATAGCGGAGGTTCTCCTCGTCGCACCTCATGGCAAACATTGTGTGGAGCACTCCCAGATTCATGCCTTCTGCAAGACCCGGGATTTGCAGTTGGCAGTCGAAAGCCGCTGTGTAGGTGCGGTCCCTCAGGAGGCGTCGCAGATTCTGGCTCTTGCGCCTGGCTGCAACCTTCAAACGAGCCCACCATCGTTGCGCGAAGCATTCGTTCGCAGACTGATGCTGGCGGATCTTGCAGTAGAACTCGCCGTCGTCGGGCGTTTCTTCATCCTCTGCGAGCACAGGCTTGAGATCCCTGCAGAGCGCACATGTATCAGAGACGTCTTCCGACTGCTCCATGGAGTTCCGTGGCGATGTGGCCTCCTAGGCGGGAACCAAGCGTCCCCAAAAGAAGAAAGAGGGAAAGAATGAAAGAATGAAAGGATGAAAGTATGAAAGAAAAGCGAAAAGAGCAACGACAAGAACTCATGGATCCAGCATCACAGTTACCCGACACGCGTTGAATACTGTAGCGAGCTGCAGTTCGATAGAGCAAGTCAATTTCGACATGCGCCTCCTGCCACTACCATGACTTGCGGCGAGTGGGCTCGTCTCCCCTCGCCTGTCCCGGTGTCATTGCAATCCACTCTGGATGATGTACCGTACTACTTGGGATAGCTAGGATGTGTGGATGGATCGAATTAGCGTTCGCTAAGCCTAGCGGCTGCGTGGCTCCTCTTCCCAGGCCACATTTGGCTCCAACATACGCTGTGTGGTCACTGGAAACGGCAGAACCCGCCTCGTCTTCCATGCACCGCTGGGCGACAGCCTCCTGCGCAAACACTTCTGTCTGCAGCATATCCATCTGCTTCCGTAGCGACAAGTGCTGGCTGGCGAGCGCGGCATGGTCCTGACGGAGCTGGTCGTTCCGCAAGACTTCCTGAGTGTAAGCACGCTCAAAGGTTGAGCATCGATCGCTCAGTGCCGCTAGCAACGCTTGGCACTGGAGGTTTCTGCCAGCCTTCCTTAGCAGTTGCTGTC
>JALZWT010000053.1:23791-34590 GCA_023621305.1 Alternaria sp. M3903
TTTCTTCTTTCCAATTTTCATCAACGCTGCTGTGATGTATTGGAAGGCTACGAAAAGAGAGAGTCATCCGTCCAGCGTTTCCTGCAAAGGGCGTGGAAGCTGTCTTGTGTTCCGCTAATGGGAGACTGGAACTGGGCCCCGGACGCAATGGCAGTACCTGCATTTAGCACTGCTGCATGCAGAGTGACCCCAGCGAGCTCAGAATAGACTGGCGTGCTTGGCTCGATCGCTGCCGCAGCTACTATCTTCTCGGCCTGGCGAGCGATGATCCCCCTCCGTCTACGCAGCATCGACCATGGCAGTCCGCAAGAGTGGTGTCAAGAGCCACAACAAGAAGCTGCGGAGACGTCTCGAGGGTCTCACCACCAAGGCCTACGAGTACGGAGAGCTGGACGGGACACAGGTCGCCCTCTTCATCTCATATCCCAAGCGGGGGACCTTCTACTCGTACCTGTCTGAGCAGGGCCTATCGTGGATTCACGACGTCGAGAATATGGTAATGTCGCGTCAACGCCTGCCAGCCAGCCAGCAAGGGCCAGGCCTCGCTAAAAACAAGCAGATGTCGCATTTGAACGCCAAAAACGAACGCCCCGACGACGTGAAGAGGAGAGTGGAGGAGACGAGGAGAAAGCAAAAGAGGGCCAGCCACAGCGTGAAGCTGGATGAGGACGATGGCGCCAGCGAGCAGGAGGACGAGGAAGCGCAGGAGGCTGCCGTCTCTAGCGCTGTCGCTGTCGCTGTCGCTGTCACGTTCCCAAACCCACCCACGCTCGAGTTGACAATCTTCAAGGGCCGAAATTGAGATCGCAGTTGCATGATAGTTACATAACGTTAAAGAGCTTATATTGATTGCAATGACCCTGCTACCGTCTGCTACGTTGACTTAGGCATTGTAATTCCACGTCTGCGCCCCTTCTAGCCCCATCTTCCTAACGTTGTCCAAACATTTTCTTACCAGATCTTTTGACGGCTTGCGAGACCTGTCGACATGCGGGCGCTCTTGGTACGCTGTGCGAGATCCAGCCTGACTCTCACGCACCAGCGAAGAGACCGAGTTGTCCGCCAACTCCGCGCAGAAAGGCAGGCGAGCGTCGGCGTGCAGCTCGAATGCGCGCTTGGGAAGACGATCGCCTTCCTGCGAGCAGCTGATCGGGTGGCTGAATCGCCCGCCGGCAGCAAATGCGGCTTCCAGGAGGGTCTCGAGGAGGGCTTTGAAAGCCGCACACCGCGGCCTGGAACATATGATCTGGTCGAGGAGCGCGTCGCCTGGACAGCGGCGGCCCTTGCAGCAGCGCAAGCACGGTTCGAAAGCAGCCTTCATGGTCGAAGATGACTGCAGCGGGACGTGAAATGGGAAGAAGAAGCCCGACGCTGTACAGGAACATAACTCAAGTTAGGCGTTGTATTTCTGCTCATACTGTACCGAGCTGGTCCAGTCCAGAGGCCCGCCGCTCCACGCCTGTTGCTTGGCATTGGGGCCCGTAACGCGTCCCAAGACGACCGTTGGCAGAAGGCCTCCTCGGTGAGCCGCTGCGCAGTCTATACTTGGCCTCTGCGTCGCCGTATATAATTATCTCTGTGTGCGCTGCTGGCAGCGCTGCAGAGCGCAGACACCCCGGTCTAGACACTTCCCATGAAGCGTTGTCCCCACACCCAGTGGCTAGGCCTCTGCCGAGACAGCGGCAGAGCCGCGCTATCTCAGTCGGACAGGCTGCAGGCACTGATCGCCGGCCTTGGCGATCCGCATGTGCAGCAACCGAGCCTCGTTGTGCTGGTGGGCAACACCGAGAAGGCGACAGCAATGCGAACGCTGTTCAGAGTCAGAGGCTCTCGAAAATGTAAGATCAGGCACCTGGGAGAAGTACATGTCCATCTCGACCCTTCCACAGCCCTCCTCGAACGGCCCTTGCTCGTCGCAAGCTGCGATACGCATGAGCGCTGCCAGTCGTGGAGCGATGCGAGAGGAGAGACGTGTCACGGTGCACAGCGACACTGGCTGTGGCGGCCGTTTGCACGAGGGAATGCGGCAGATGGGGTGTACGCACGCATCCTCGGTCCTTTTGCAGACGTCTTCTGCTTCTTTGCGGCCGACGTTGGTGGCTTGCGACCAGCTGCAAAGCGCCTGGCCGGACTGCTCGCGCAGAGCTCGTCGTCGCCATACCACCCAAACCGCACGCGTCCGAGCGTGGTGGTTGCGACTGAGACGCTTCCGTGCAGTGCAGAGGCGGAGGCGGAGGCGCTCGCAGAGTTTCTGCGAATGCTGAAAGAAGAGACGGCGATCGACCCGCACCAGCACTTTTCCTCGCTTGAGATCGTCGCCGTTCCCCCAAGAGGTGTCGTCTCGCCTGACGCCCGCTATCTGCGTCTGAAAGAGCGCGTCATGGCAAGGTCAGATCAAGTGCGCACCCTGCGGCGAGCTACGCGAACCCTCTTTTCCGCATCCCACCTTGCTGCCTTGCTCCAAGGCGCAGGGGAGCACTTTGCCAACACGCTCAACGCGCCGTGTGATCCCGTCAAGATGTCGAGAACGCACAGGCCCGTCGCCGCGGACTTGGGACTCCACTTGGCCAACTTTCTCGGGTACATCACATCTTCTACCCAGCTCACCGAGTTCGCGGCCCCAATGGTGGCGTCCACCCTTCTCCTGGACAGCTACCCGCCCGGCGCCCACGGTACGGCACGAAGCCCCACTCCTGCAGCTGCCGATCTGCTAACGTCTGCTAGTTTTCGAGTGCCAAGCCGTCTTCGACAAGCTGTACAGACCTGCCTTCCACAGGGCAAGCAATGCGCGAGTCATTGCTCTGCAGGACTCCGCTGACGTCATTCTGCACAGCGGGCTCGTGGGCATGGTGGAGAAGCATTTCGCCCGCTTTTTTGAGAAGCTCGTCGGAGGAGCCACTGCCGTCGAGATCCACCAGGACAACCTCGTGGCTTTTGGCCGCCGGTGGAAACATATCCAGAGCAAGAGCACATGTTTCTGCTGCCTGCGCCAACGGCCGCGGCCGCAGCCGCCATGCGGCCTGCCCTGTGGTCACTGCTTCTGCGATAGCTGTGTCGCAATGTTCGGCGACGGCCATGGCGGGAACCCGTACGTCTTTGGCCTCCAGCGCTGTCTGCTCTGTCGGCAGGAGGGGGCGAGCGACGTCGCTAGCAGACCCGTCGTTGTCGTCAGGGAGCGGATCCAACCCCGGACTGGCCTACCCACTCCGCTGCAGGGCTTTGCCAAAGTCGCTCTTGGGGTCGGTATAGGTGGGTTCTTCGCGGAGAACAAGAAGCAAACACATACTGACGACGTCAAAGGAGCCGTGGTTGCCGTGGGCCGTTGCATCAACAGCAGCCGCCCGCTTGGAGAGTCCATCGAGAAGATCCCAGAGCTGATGGCGCGACGGATGCCACTCAACCTCGCGCTTGTCTCTCGCGCCTGCCAGCTCGCCATCACCCACGGCACTGCCGGCTTCCGCTTGGCCGGAAGCATGGAGTCGGTCCTGCATGAGATTCTCGGCGCCGACAAGCGCATCCTGGCTCGCTCCTCCACTACCCAGACTAACGAAGACAGCGCGCATGCCGACTCGGCAGCTCTCTGGTATGTGTCCCCTTTCTGTTTGTTGCTGTGTAGTGTTGATTGGCCACGCTCTAGCTCTAACTCTAGTCTCTTCCCCAAATCCCTCGAGGCCACTGAGGCGACACACCCGGAGCCAGGGCCAGGCAGCTGCAAGCTTTCCGCAGACGGCCGCCGCAGCGTCTATGGCATGATCGGCCGAACCGTTGGTCTGCTGCCCGAGAAGCCCACGCAGAAGCCGCAGGAGAAGCCAGTGGAGCGGATCTGCAAGACAGCCATCCTCACAGGCAAGCTGCTACATCGCTACCACCCCACCCTGACCCAGAGGATGGACACGGCCGTGCGCCACCTGCTGGCCTCGCTCTTCTATCTCGAGTTGGACCCGCTTCCGCAGCACGAGGCAGGTAAGTACGTGCTCACCGGCCGTCTCTTGTGCCCCCCATGCCACGGTGACCCGGCCTTTCTAGCCCTCCTGCAGAAGGTGAGAAGCAGCTGTAGCCGCTTTCTGGTCAACGGCTGTCCACTCGCTGGCGAAGACAACACAGTTCCATGTCTCGGCGAACAGGGCCGCTTCTGTCTGCAAGTGCGCACACAATCGGAGAACAAACTGACCATCTCGCTGGAACTCGGTGGCGCCGGGCGGCCGTTGTCGGTGCAGGGAGTGGCAGACGCGCAAGGACTGGACGCGACTCCCGGCCGATCTAACCGTAAGCGGAAGAGGCCACCAGAGCAGGCGACGTCACCTCAGAAGCGACGGAAAGGTAGTAGAGCATAGCTTAGTCGGGCACGCTCCGCACTACAACTACATGACATTGCTTTTCAACTTGCCGTTGCACCATGTTATAAGAAGGCTGTCACACCGGTGTTTGCCTGTGCATGTCACGTGATGTAGAGTCCAACAGCCTTGGAAAGATCGGCGTGGCTCAGGGAGGGGCGCCAGGGCTCTTTCAATTTCCGTTTTCACTGTGTTGTTCGACGATCTTGGTCTGTACTAAAGGCCCTGCGATCTGACCAGAGTCGGGATAAAACATGTAGGTCCAGTAATAGTCAGTCCGGGCATCCTCACTGCCTTCGCTCATGGTAAGGCATTCCAGTACGTGCTTCTTCTGCACCCAATCTCTCTGCGACCTGGAAGATGTCATGAGCAGTTCTCGAGGGTTAGGCTTAGGCTCAGACTTGAGCTTGGGCTTGAGCAGGTCTTCACGTCTCCAGAGCCATTGCAACAGCACCATGTCGTCATCGATCCCCAGTACCTTGCCGACCCATGTCTCAAGCTCGTCCCCGTTGTCCTCGTTCCCTCCATGTGGTATGCCTCGCACGTGGCGGTACTGGTTCGTGCGAATCGGCACTTGGCAAAACTCGGCGTCGAAGTTGTGATGACCTTCATACGAGTCTCGACTGGTCGAGGGTCAGCTGTGGAAGAGCAGTCGCGGAGACTGAATAGTACCTTGGTGCGTACTGAGCGAGTATCTCATCGCCTTTCTGGATGGCCTCTTTGGCTGAAGCAACGACGATTCTTGTATCACGCGCCTCGACGTAGAAGAACTTAGCATTGGCTTCCTCTTCTAAGCAGTGATTGATATAGTACACCGCACACTTGTTCTCTTGCGGATCAATGGACATATCTAATTTATGGGTCAGCACACACCTCAGCGTCACTACCGGACTTACCCGCAGCAATACGGAAGCGACGAACTGTGCGGTCCGTATCGTCGTCCGGTTCGCCGAGCACAACTATCCCCCGGTAGTGCCCGAGCATCGTGTTTTGGGAGATGTTTGTCAAGGCGAAGAGACCTTTCTGTCCCGGCACCGCCTGGGAAGCCTTTACTTCCGTGAGGGCTTCCTCTTGGCTTCGGAAATCCGTCATCATGCACTGCTCTTCTGCACAATCACCCGACCGGCAAGTCTCGGTACACTCGATATTGTACTTCGCACACATGCAGGTAGACGAGCAGTCTTTGTCACATTCGCAGCCGGGGAATCGGCGGTTGCATGTGGGCGGACACTTGCAGGATGGTCGGCACGTCGTTCGGTTGGTTGCACACGGACAGCTGATGCACTTGTCATGCTCGTGGTCGCAGGATAGAGGGTGTCGTTGACGAAGTGGCTATACGAGCCATTCAAATCCGTGTGGTGGGTTCTCCCCGTTCCAGCAAGGCATGGTCACGGAACGTCAACAGTAATGACGGTGGTGTTGAGGTGGAGAAGAGATGATTCTGGGCTTTTCCTGCACGAGAGAGCAAAGACACGCACCACACGGCAACCGGCGTACAACACCCCAAAACGCGATGCAGAGGTACGACGCGTGCAAGACGCGCGCGGAGAACAGGGAAGAGCACGAGGCCACGAGCGCGAATGGGAGTGCTGGTCACGCACGTGCATACCGCATTCTGAAACAACGCGCGATAGGGAGGCCGCTGAAGAAGAGCCAATGAATTAACTTACATCAATCAACATGGATGCGATGCTGAAGATGTTAGGCACGCTGGAAAGGGCGCTGCGGTAATTGGTCCGTATCTATCCGACATTATTTCATTGTTCGCTAGACTAGTCACACAGGAACCTAGAAGCTGAAAACAGATCGACTCTGAAACAAAGTCCACGCTACCCGACTGTCCTACCGGCGGTTGTTTGCGTGACAGCTCTAAGTGGGTACCAGTTCCTGCTTTCGCCCACCTCCCTGCTGCTCTGCGAGCAGTGCCAGCCGGAGAGAACTGCTGCCAGCACGGCAAAGACGACCGTACAAACCAACACCCCAACACTCAAGCCAAAAACCTCGCCTGCCTTGGCCTGTACCCAGGCCGGCAGCTTTTCCACAGCTGCCATAACCTTACGCTGCACGGCAACGAGTACTACATATGGCAGGCAGCAGACCAAACCTACGCCGAAATGAAGGAGAGTTTGCTTCTTGGTACTGAGTTTCTGGGTGACCTCAGCAATGTAGCTGGGACACCCGAACGCGACACAGCACGAGAGCACCAGCAAAAGCGGCATCGAGAAGGCGCCCGCAATCAGCGACCCTATCACGATTTCAGGCAGGTTGCCCAAGCTGCCAGGTAGTGGAGATAGCTCTTGTATGCCCGCTTGTATAGCGTCTCCGAGAGGAGCCGGCAGGTCCTCGAGCTCGTCCGGCAGGAGTGCAGAGAGCGTAAGCGGCCAGCCGCTGCAGGATAGACTGTGTCGAAACCCGACGCAGAACTGGGTGATGCCGAACGAGCAATTGAGAGGCACGTGGTCTTCGAGCTGAGGCAGGGCAGTCGCTACGGAGCTCACTGCGCTCTGCACATTGTCAACAGCGTCGGAGGCCTTGGTAGCTGCGGCGTCCAGGATACTGCTCGCGGCACTCTGAAGATCCTGGAGCACATCACGCTGTAAAAGAGCTGGCGATGGCACTGACTGCTGGTCGAAAAGAGACCTGGTGAAATTGAACTGTTGCCAGAACGAGCGGGGGTTAGCTTGTCCATCGTCGGGGGGTTGGGGAGGCATCCTACACTCAGCGTGAGTAGACCTGCCGTATCAGACTGTTCCGAGAACAAGATGCGAAACAGAGCACCTAGCGTGAAGAGCAGGGAGAGTACAGCGACGGCAGCTGTTGCGTACCAGAGCGCCTTGTTGAATCGGGCGAACATCTTCGCGCTGGCTTTTTCTCCACTGCTTACGGTATCGTCGCTGCATTTAAGCAGTAAGACGGTGCAGGTTCGCTCTCCAACCGCCGCAAGGGTGCCAGAAGTGGGCCATGGAAGACTGGAATAGCACTCGTGTGCCCATGGTCCAGGAACCGCATCCCTGCAGGTTGTACACTACTCACATGTCGCTGCACCCGCGCCCATATCTTTGCCAAATCACAGTATCCTCGGACTGCACAGCTCCTTCAGTAGCAAGAAGAAGCCATGACTCTGCCGTGAGTCTACCGCGACCGATAGAGACGCCGGCTAACCAAGGCTCACAGCAGCCGCGCAGTAACTGCCAACCACAAGTCCAAGGGAATGCGCAACCGCTACATCGGGGCTATCGTGCTTGGGGTTTTGATTCTTGCACTCCTGTTTGCCATGCTCCTGTTGCTGCACCTTCGCCGTAGGAAACGCGCTTTGCAGGCAAAGCCTCACACTCTGCAGATAGGGAAGCCAATGTTGCAAGGCGCAGATGTGCAAAGCGTGTGACGAGAGAAGCTTGGCAGGTTGTTTTCTGTCCTACGATAGAACAAAGCACAGCATTGTTGCAGTGCACTAGTTAGATGCGGTGTGGCATTCTGCATTCATCGCGGTAATCAAACAACCAACCACCTTTACAGTATCTGACTACTCGCACCACTCGTGATGGCAACGACAACGATAACACAACGCAAACAAGGAACTGAGTAACTACTGTCACATGCTGTCCAGCGGTCACACCGAAGTCCACCTCGCCGAGATGTTTCAACTCCACATGGCGTTTTTCATCCGCCCGCCAGGTCATCGCGTCACTGCAGATGTTGAACTTTGGTTTCTCAGACATTGCATTGCTAATCGTCAGGCGTTCGCTCTAACTACTATCGTGGTCTCCCTCGCAGCTCTCTGCCGTCAGCATCGGACAGTCCGCAGTGGCACTCTGCTCGTGCTGACGAGTACAATGGTCCCGTGTTCTCTGCGCCTGTCCGTCCTCTGCAGAAAGACATTCATCTCGAGCATCTTGCGAAACGCTCTCGGTCGCCGCGGCAAGGCATGCAGAAGCCTGAGCGACATCTGCCAGACTGTGACCTGCTTTCCTGCCATGGGTCAGTGGGATCTCGCGTTCACGCAGGATGATGGAACGCTAGTACGACCGTGTTCTGGCTAGAGTATTAAAGCTATCAACGAAATCTTCTTCTTGAACTTCTTTGATGGAAGGAAGCCGAACTGGCTGAGCCAGAGGAGGTGTCGAGGCGTGGCGACGCGCGGGCGGAAGGTGCGCTGCTCCACGCATGCTTTGCAAGAGTGCTGAAGTTGGATCAATTGGGCATAAGTTACAGTGCTCCGGCCTGTGTGATGGAAGACAGTCGACAGGCTACTGTACATACTGTACAGTAAGCTTA
This sequence comes from Alternaria sp. M3903, assembly GCA_023621305.1. Taxonomy (NCBI): domain Eukaryota; kingdom Fungi; phylum Ascomycota; class Dothideomycetes; order Pleosporales; family Pleosporaceae; genus Alternaria; species Alternaria sp. M3903. The sequence goes on from JALZWT010000053.1 coordinate 32,401, forward strand.
ACTAGCTAAATTTAGTCACTCCCGCACCAATCTAGGCAGGGCAGGGCAGACTGCAATGGCGGCAGCGTGCTGATGCAGAGTGGTGCGTCCACACGACAGGCACCACTCAAGATCAGCCCATTTTCTGATGACTCTCTCGCGCGATCTCCACACGCTCGCACATCTGGTGTGGCTGCTTGGAAGCGCAGGGGAAGATCAATCTGTCCTGTATGCATTGCACTGTTCTCTAGCCTACCACTACATACCAGTTCTAGCCTTAGCTCCACGATTCCATGCTCCAAGTTACAACAGAGAGACCCAGCCCCAAACTGCAATGACACAGGCCAACATAGACCCTACAGCCGGCATCGAGCGCGAGCCGCGAGAGAGAGACTCGAGGGTGACCTGCGAAGGTATACGGAGCGAGCCCGTCGCAGGAGGAGGGCCTGTAGAGTTGGAGAAGATGCCCTGCGTCGCGTTCGCAGGCCGCTGCTGCGTGCCGCTGGACACAGCAGTAGGGTTGTGCATCGCAACATGCCCGTTCGTGCCAGATGCCGTCCGTGACATGTTATATGCGCAAAGGGTGGTGTGGAGAGCAGTCCCGTCGGCGTTCGCCGCGGCTTCGGGACTCTCGATGTCGATCTCGATGCTGAACTGTAGGCTATCGTTGGACGACTGAATCGAGACGTCTACTTCTGGCAGCAAGACAGCAGCACATCGTGGGCCAACGAGACCAACTGCGACTAAGAACAGAACAGGCTTGAGCTGCATTTTCGCGATGCCATGCAAGAGCAAGGCCTATGGCATATGTACTGTACGGAACTGACTAAGCGACTCTAATTTCACGCGGACCACCGCACTGGAGCGAGCATGCGCGCTACCGTGGAGAACTGCCTGGCAAAGAGCCCTAGCCTCCGGGCCTGACCGTGCTGGATCTTCTAAACAGGCCGCAGAGGAGTGAGAGGGTCCATTTCTGGGTCTAAGGGAGGACGCGCTACGTTTAGGCGAGGGTTCCCATAAAAAGGTCCTCGGCTTGCCCCGCATCATGGTGGGGTGTCGCAGGCCAAGCGCTGTCGGAAACCTTGTTACTAATGACGCCGTGCGATGACCTTTACATAAGCTCAGCTACGACGCTACAAACAACAACACATACACCCTCTCCTGTTTGTTCCATGCGCAACGCTATCCCCGAGCGACTCCTCCTCCTCCTCCTCCTCCTCCTCACTCCATGCTATGGCTTCGGATAAAGAGACTGAAGACGAGTGCGCCTGCCGAAAAAGCTGCCATAGCCGTAGACACGGCATGGAAGCCCTTGGTGTAGGCCCCGAGAATCGCGGACCGTGTGGCATCTGTCTGCTCCATGGTCTGGAGGACAGCAATGTAGCGCTCCGAGTCTCGCGCGATACTGGCAGACAGTCCTGACTCGGCGAGCGCGCCGGCCATGGCGTTCTGAAAAACGGTGCCGGAAAGCTTGATCAGCAAGTTAGCCAACCGATCGGTCTTCTACGCGCACTAGACCTACCGCAACACCAATTGCCATGCCCAAGCTGCGCATGAAGCTGTAGACACCTGCCGCCATGGCGCGGTCCGCCGGGCTAGCGATCGCCTGCGTTGCAGCGTTGACGCCGGTGAGCACCATGCCGTTCCCTGCGCCAAACAGCGCCAGCACTACCGCAAAGACGACAAAGCTGGTGCGCGAGTCGAGCAGGTGGAACAGGCCAGACGCCAACGTCGTCACGCCCCATCCGCACCAGATCGCCCACCGAAACCGGCCGAAGCGCGAAGTGAGGATCGCGGCGACGACTGAGCCGGGAACGAGGAAGAAGACGGCTGGAAGCAGGTCTATGCCCGCGCGCATCGGCGACGAGCCTTGCACCGCCATCGAGTAGATGGGAACATAGTATAAAGCCGTGTAGAGCTGGGGCACAGCGTCAGTCAGTCGACGTGTCGCCAGTAGTAGCAGATGCAAAGCTTACGACAAGACCGTTCACCAGTGCGCCATAGAAAGCTGCCACCGAACTCACGCCGCGAAACAAGGTCAGGGGCAGCAGGCTGTTCTTGCCTCGGTAGACCTGCCACCCTAGAAACAGAGCGACGCCAACCATGCCCGCCGCAACAGGCGCCTTGGTTGCCGGCGATGTCCACGGATGCTGCACGCCGCCCCAGGAGAGGCCGACAAGGAAGCTTGTCAAGCCGCCCACAAACAAGACT
>JALZWT010000054.1:7980-29420 GCA_023621305.1 Alternaria sp. M3903
CTGTCTCCGCTCATGCACCCCGATCGAAGGCGAGGGACCCGGCTACATATTCCACCATCCGAAATTGCCCACAACGCCCATGTACAAGCTTCGAGACGCTTCGACGCCAGCACCAGTAATGCGTATGACCCACATCCTGAGCCGAAGGCGACCAGACGCATTGACCTACCGAGCGTCCCTACTCTCCATCGCAAGCTTGCATAGCGAGACTCTCAACATCTGGTCGCATCTGCTCGGCGCGCTGTGGTTCGGCGCCAGCATAGTGCGCTTTGCGGCTGCCCATCAGGGCCCGCTCACCAGTGACGCTGTAGGTGCTCTTTTGTACCTCGCGGCTACGACTCTGTGCTTTGCGAGCTCGACCCTTTACCATGTCTTCGCCGATCATGTTCACGCCTGGTTGTGGCTGCGCATCGACCACATGGGCATCGTCTGCACGATCTGGGCTACCTCAGTCTCTTTTGTGCTTGTCTCGCTTGAGTGCCGGCAGAACGAGCGACGGGCGTACACCGCCTTTGTTACCGCCGTGGCTGTGCTGTCTCTTCTTCGGCTCGCTCGCGTTCAAGAGCACAACGCTAGATCTCGGACAGACCGGCTCTACGCGCACGTGACCTTTGGCGCGGTCGCAGCCATACCCGGGCTACGGTGCTGGTACCGCCACGCCCAAGGGCAACGCGTTGAGCTGCTGGAAGAGTTCTGGAGTCTCGTCATTGGGAACAGCGTCGGAGGCGGCATCTACGCAACTCACCTTCTCGACAAGACTATCGGTAGAGACCTCGGCTTGCCGGATATCAGCCATCACACCATGCACATCATAGCGGTCGCCGGAGCCTGGAGATACGAGCAAGGACTCTTGGCTATCTATGACGCTCGCAAAGCTACCAGTAGCCCATGGTCGTGCGTATGAGTGGAGGAGACACGGTGCGTGACAAAGGAAGAAGAAAAGGTTGACGCGGTGTCGTCGGTAGAAGCATGACAGCACGAGTGGTGATAGTCCTTCAGCACTTGTCGGCGGATAGCCCCGCTGTTCGATCGGGGACAAGTGTTTTGAGATTCTATGCCTGCTCAATGACATGGCTATGCATGTCCCGAAGACCGCACACCTGACCGTACGGCAACGGCACATTCGCAGCACGCGCTACTGGCAGTACGGAAAGGCCAGATTCGACCCTGAAGCTGGACAATCACTCCGCGTCACGCGTACACCAGCTCAGCGCCTGATCCTGGTATCGAAAGGAGAAGCATTCCAACTCTATCCATCTCTGTCAACGGCTCCTGTGTTCCATGCATCTTGACTACATGGTGTTGTCCTACCCAAACTGCGTGCCTCGTCACAACCAAGCTGTAGTATTGTACACGCGGACGATGCTGCGTATCCATACTTGCCGGCGCGAGCACTGCTATCCGATAATCATATTCATGTGTAGGAGAAGGGCTGATGGCTGGCCTGACAGTCTTTGCAGTGGAAGAGCCGTGCGCCCAAGCACTCCTTGCGATACACTAGCATGCAGGTGGATGACGGCAGCATAGAGCAGACAGGGTTCGACAGCGAGGCATTCCAGTGCAAAGGTGTCAATGACCGCGCGTCGTTCCCGACCACCAGCGTCGCGAGGCTGACGCTTTGAGACCGCTCACAAGGGTGTGGCTGTCCGAGTCCAATCGTGCTGTACCGTTCACCCGTCTGTCTCGCAATGCCAGACCAGGCTGACGCGTCTGTCGATACATTCGCTGCAGGCTTTGGTCTTGACGTTCAGGGGGTTGTTCTGTCGATTGGATGGTGTCATCTGTCCAAGGCATTGGGAATCTATGATCCCTTCCCCAGCCCAGGACTTTCCAAGGGTGACGACCACTGGATAGTCGCTGTCCGGACGCAATGGCAAGACACAGGCGACGGATACTGGCGCGCGATAGAAGCATGCGATCTTTTGCTGGATGGCAAGCGGCATCCACTGCCTCACTCGATTTTCACTCTTCCGGCTGCACAAACTGCCACTGTGTTGCCAGATCTGGTGCCAACGAGCGGTATGGTCGACATGAAGCAAGAAAACGACACAGTGCTACCTGCCTTTACGGAAGAATCAACGCGACGCTGATGTGCTCGCGACACTTGCATGGCGTTGACGCGCGTCGTCTACGAACAATCGATCACGTAGATGGAAAGGAGATCTCTCCACTCAAACCAACTTGCATAGGTGGGATCGATGCAAGCACCGCATTTGTTGTTGTTGTTGTTGTCCCAAACCGCGACTCAACAGAGCGACATTCAAAGCCCACAAGTTCCAAGACCAAGGTGCATGCACGATACAAGGCTAATGCAAGAGCTGTATGCACTATCTCGTGTATGCTAGCATTTGGTTGGTGGAAGGGAGTGAACTGTTTGACGCTGGCGCCGGGCGGCAGTCACCCTTGACCGTTTGGTCGAATCGTCGCGTCCAACACCATATATATGTCTCCTCCTACCGCGACATGTTCGCGTTTTCCGACCAACCCTCCAGCTGCTCTGGGCTAAACTGGTGGTGGGCTCGGTGCTTGCCTCGCATTTGCAGCTCACGTGTAGTAGCGCTGAGTGCCGATCTGCGATCATGCATCACGGTGTGGAGGATGCGGATGAATGGAGTTAAAGGGCCGTGGTTCTTTGCGTTCGCGTTTACGTTTGAGTTTGCATTTGCGTTTTGCTACCGATGCTCACTCTTCTGCTGAATGTTCGACACGACTTTTGCGCTTTCCCTGAGTTTCGGAAATGCGACCATCACAAGATGCACTCGCGACTCCCGCGCGACTGGAGCGCTCACCGTCGAATCAGAGCCAGCAAAGTCACGCCAGCGCTGCGACAACAGTGTCGCACGTAAGCTCCAAGCTGCTGTTCGGAGAGATACCGACGCCTGCGACGTCCGTAGATGGAAGATGTGAGTTGCTACCGTCGCAAGAAGCACTGCGTTCGTACTAACGCGACGAAGCGATTCGCTCCAATGGATCCATCTGCAATTTGATCCTTTCAACAAGCTCCGTCTTCTTGCGCTTTTGGCTGAACGATACTTGCCGCGACAATGTACTGGACCACATGGAGCCCAACGACCTCTCCAACTTCCGCCTTGTGTGCCATGACTTCTCCTCCAAAGCTGCCCCACGACTCTTTGAGGAGATGACTGTGACATTCAAGACTTCTACCTTCTCGAAACCTGCGCGTCTCGAAGCGCTGTCAAGGATAGGCTATCACGTCAAGACTTTCACCTTCCACATGCCACATGGTTCAGACACCTGCTTGCCGCCCATTATCGATCCATGCACTGGCACAGAGAAACGATTCATCTACGAGCCGCAAGTTCAGATACCGCAACATAGTCCAGCCAAGGACAAGGCACCCAAGTATGGAAGCTGGGAGATGCAAGATCTGCTCATCAAGCAGTATCCACCGCTTTTCCATGCCGCAACAAATGTTCCTGCATTTTGCGCTGCCTTCTCTGAACTGATCAAGCTCACACATCTCAAGGTCTCGTGTCCAGGATCTACCGGCTCACTTCGACACCGACGGGGTGTAGTCGACTATGCGCTCATCTCTCTTCGCATCGCCGTCGAGCGCGCTCCACTGTACAGTCTCTCTGCCCTTTCCCTTCATCCAATCCACCCTGGCGGCCTCTTGTACCTTCACCCCATGCACGGCTTCGGCAGCACACCCTCCTCGGCCAAGCGCTGGTCTCAGATACGTCGCCTCTCAATCTGCATGGAAAGTATACCCTTCACCTCCAGCTCCTCACGTACACGCGCCCAATCCGTACAACACCTACGCATCTTACATGCCTACCTCTCAACCCTCTCCCGTGGTCTAACCCGGCTCTTCTTCCGCTGGAAAGGCGAGCGCGGACCCTCTCCCTTATCCCTAGACTGGGAACCCTGCATGCTTCCTAGCCAAGAAGAAAGCACTCACCCCTCTCTCCGCGGCCAAACCCATGGTCCCCGTCCTCTCAAGTTCCCCCGTCTCCGTGTCATGGAACTGGAAAACGGGCTCATGGACTCGGCACAAATCAGTGACTTCATCACAAAGCACAAGCGCAGCCTGCGCGAGTTCAACTTCGAAGATGTCAAATTACGCGAAGGGGATTGGGATCTCGCTCTCGAACCTCTGACCACCATCACGGGCAGCGAGAGCTGGAAACAGTATCAAGAAGAGGTCATGGACGTGCCTGTTATTCTCTCTACTGGTCCTGAGCCGAGAATCATGGGCCCGCTGTTCGAGGCGGCGGAGCCGGTAATCGAGGAAGTGAGTTGCGACGGGGGGAGGGAACACGTGCTGAGTAGGTGGTTGAACGCACGGAAACAGCCGAGGAAAGATAGCCCTTGGGATGGGAAGAGGCGGTTTTTGCCCTTTTTTCATGCAAGGGAAGTACACCTGTCGTGAGGTGACCTCTCTTCTCATGATGTCCTTATCCTACTTCACGATGATGCGGGTGCATTGTATGGCCTTGCGATCATTCAATAATGGTCTCTTTCTGTCCTTGATATTCGCATCTGCCATCCCAAATCACGTATGTGTTCTGGTAAACTGTCTGAAGTTGGTGTACAGTCCAAGAAGGAGCTGTCTTCGAAACCCGGATCGTGATCATGTTGAAAGTCAAGTTTACAGCTCAGCTCTCGGAGCCAACAACAGCAGCACACCATTGCAATGGGAGAACCTTTCCACATTTCTTTTTCAATATGTAATTGGGACTTGAAGTTCTTTGTGCGGAGACACAGTCTCTCAAGAAGAAGAAAGCTTCAAGAAGCGTGTGCATTATGTACATATCCTTTTGGGCTGTGTAGAAAGCAAGTTCTGCTGACTACTTGTTGCAATTCTCCAGCTGTAACATTCTCCTGTCCTGAAAGTTTTTTCTCAATGTCTTCCAAAAACATGGGTCTTTGGTCAAGCATAGGCGCAACCACACCATGCAGATGGTCGAGGCGATGGCAGCTGACTGTTTCCGTGCCTTCGTGCCCACCTTGAGTGAGCAAATGGGAGAGGCGCGTGCGATCTACCTTGAGCATGACCAATCTCGACTTTGTAACCTCAATTGACGTCTTCTCACGGGGTCCTCCGTTTGCGATCCCGCTTGACCGTGTACTACTGGCTACTTCCTGATGAGGGCTAGCTGGACGATGTATGGTCGTCTGAGGCCCCGGAGTGGCGAGGGGGGTAGCAGTATTGCTACCGCTATTGCTGTCTACGTGAAGTGGATTGGTTAGTGTGCCAGGGGCGCCTTCATTGCTTGAGGTCACCCTAGTTTCCCACGGTATGATTATCCTCGAGTCTTCGCTCCGCAAAAAGCGATAATTGAGATGAGCTAGCCCGGTTTTGTAAAGGGTTTCGCAGCCCTCCATATTCGTCAATGCTCTGAAGGCCATACACAATAGATCCTCGGCCTCCAAACCGTCGGTCGAACTTATGCCCTTCCACTTTGTTCTTATTGTTCTCAGTTCGTTCATGGCGTAGATGCAGTCCAGCTGTTCTTGGAGCGAACGAGGATCAGGCTGCAAGCAGTTCCAGTATTTGTATGTGGCTTGACGTTCGTCAAGCCAACCTCTCAAGGTCTTGTAGACGAGGTCGAAATGCGTGCATAGTTCTGCGCGGAAGCGTGACTCGCTGTGGCACCATAACATGTACATGTTTCTAGCAAGTGAAGCTTCGTCGAGTGGCTCCAAAGAGCTGCCACGAAACAAGTCGAGAAGATCGCGTGCAACCTGGCACTGCAGGAGGTGCAGGTTGGCTGTGGAAAATGATCCTGCGGAGGAAGTCTCTTGGTGTGGAACAAGCCTTGCTATGTCAGGCTGTTGCTGTTGCTGCTGCTGTTGTGATCCATCTAATACTCGGAGATGATGCGGTTGCTGATTCTGGATATGTGAACGAGATAGGAGATTCGTATGTCGGGTGCCACATATAGAGACATGCGGTAACACTTCATGTTGGCGTGAAGTCTGATGTGATGCATGTTGTGGTTGTCGCTGAATGGTATCCATGCTACCGCCATTCGCGAGTGGCTTGGGCGACTTTGTTCGACCGTAGCTCGTTGGCTTTATGCTACGATGTCGCTTGGCGGGCGAAGTCTCAGAGTCTTCATTGCCAGCGATACTCAAGGCAATAGTCTTGCGCTTTTTTTTGCCCGGCATCCTTCGCTTTCTGTTGTTGGCGTAGTTCAATGCTTTCATCTTGATCCAACGATATAGATAGGTTTTGACCCTGCGATAAGCTTAGCATGAGTCGTAGGGGTGGACGCCTGCACATCAGTTGAACTTACGTATCTCGGTCTTCAGGCTCTTCGTAGAACAGATCTCTGCTATAGTTCGTCTTGGGGTCCGGAGCAAGTAAACCGCTCCGATCCGCATCCCTGCCCCAGATAGCGGGTCCATAACTGACTAACAGGTTCTCAAGCTTCTGATTCACGATACTTGAATCTGCTGCAGCATGCATCAACGTACCCATTTCCTCTTGAAGTTCCTTTGACACCTTCGTCAATTCATCAAACAGCGCGCCGAAATATGGGTTGTCGAATTTAAGCATGCCGCGGTTCTTAGTAGAGGAAGAGCTCGATACGGGTAGACCCAAGCATGCTGCCATTTCACGTCCAGTCACGGGCCATTCCCCGTGGTCCCGTTGCCGCATGTCGCGCTCTGATTCCAGCACCGAGTTGCCGTTCGAGTTCATAGTGCTACACGGATGGTGAGGGCGACGTCGACCGCGAAAAGAGAGCAGAAACTGAAGAGGGAAGGGTAGGCAGCTGCACGATAGATGTGCTGAAGTTTAAGTCTGTGAGGCAGCTGCTTTTCTTGTTGACGCGCAGCGCGACAGCTAGGTAAGATATGTTGGCGCCAGCTACCATCCAGTAGTCTTCACCTCGCATCGGCATTCTGTCTCGGTGGCCTGTCGTCCAGTGATCGACCTGTGCCGAGCATCTCCTCAAACGTGCGCTGACTGACATGCAGCCCCAACCAAGCAGAACGCCTCCTCACGGCACCCAGCATCAGGAAGGACAAACTTGAAACGCGCTCGATTGTGACGTTTTCTACAGGCCTATGCTACAGTACAATGTATCTAAGATGCAGACAGACGCCGACTGCGGCGTTTTCTTGGCTCGGGACTGGTGCCTTACCAAATAATTTTCGGTCGGCAGTCTAGCCCTCGGCTGGGGAGATATCGGAAGACTCTTGGAGGGCATGATTTTATCGAAGCTCGATGAGGGGAGGGAGGGCCGTTTAACGGTTGCGTGACGTCCGCAGTACTCGAACGACTGGGGAGACTAAGCGAACGCTTAGGCAACAACGATCGCAGGCGAAAAGAGCCGAATGCAACACACACGTTCCGCCAAGTTGCAGAAGCAAACGGCAGATTTGCTGTTTTTCAGGACTGCAGATCAGCCAAGACTCCGTCCGCGGACCAAGCGATGCGATGGGGTGTAGCAGCGCCGCCACGGGTAGCCACCACAACTACCTCCACAACGGCCGGCTGGGCTGCAGTCCGGACGCAGAAACGACGACGATCGACAGAGTCATCTCGAGCATACCAAGGATATCTGCGCAGACGAACATGTAAGTCGAGCTCCCACTGCCTGACAGGAAGGGAGACTTACAGACTAGGTTCTCTTGACGACCTCCCAGCTTCAGGCATGCGAAGCGGAGACCACCGGAAGCTATAGCGAGCCCGCCCATGACGAATATCAAGAGGAGGCCAGTAGACTCTCCGAGTACGCTTCGAGAGAGGGGGATCAAAGGCCATGCGTAGATGACGAGATAGCATGCCAGACTGAGTGCAAAGTTGAGAAGAAAAGGCGTCTGGGCATAAAACACAGAGCAGGCACCATTTTCTTGGAGCCACTGCACTGACACGTTTTTCCCGCAGTAGAATGTGTCGTCGAACAAGATCGCCAGGTAGCAACCAGCAACGAAGACCGTAGTTGCGCACAGCGAATCACGTATCCGCCGTCGATGCTCGCGAGCGAAGTAGCTCCAGTAGAAGGCGAGCATACTGGCCTTTGGGAAGCCCATCCCGAAATTGCACAAGTAGTTTGAAGCAAACTGGATCTGCGCTTGTGAGCAACCACATTTCAGCCTTTATCCGCGCCACGAGAGAAACATGCATGTCCGGACCGCGGATTCTGGAGCCAAAACTCACCTTGGACAGTCTTTCCGATCTCACGTAGCCGTCTAACGCGCCTGTTTGGTAGATAAGTGTGTCGCAGATGGCCAGAGCCAAAGCATCGACGGCGGAGACAGTCAACAAACAGTCGGCCAGGTTGAATCTCTCGCGCCGGCGAAACGCACGGTTGTAGAGACGCACGCCAACAGCTGCATAGACGACAACGAGAAGGATCCATTCCCAGATCTGTGGCGCTTCAAGTCATTCCTCGACTTCTTCTGACAGGAGAGAAACCAAGTTTCTTTGGTAGCTTACCATGCAATGCGCTCCGCTGACGATGCCTGTCATCCTGGCCACCTGTCCGCTCAGACGGTGTTTGTGTCCTGGTGCACGTTTTGGGGACTGCGGATGCGATGGGGTAGCAGTACTGTAACGCGGAACAAGGCGAGGTGCCGGCTGCTGCTACATACGGTGTACAAACTGTACTGTCCTGTGCCGTGCCCGTGAGTCGTGCCTAGAGTTGACATCTGCGAGCGAGTGATTTGGGGGGGGGGGGGGTTTTTTGCAATATCTGTCACATGCGGGCCCGCCCAGGCTGGATGGCTCAGCGTTCCCGTACCACACCACTTGGCACCAGGAAGAAGCCACTCGTGATGCACGACCTCATGCGCTCTACACTACAGACCTTTTCGATGTAACAGTTGCATTCTTGACAGTACAAACAGTAATCACACATTACAGTACAGTGTCGGTGCGGATGTCGGAAGACCATTTGGGGGAGCTGTGGCCATCATGACAGCACAGCCGGTCAGCAGCAACGGGCAGAAACCGTACTTCGCTGCGAATCTACGTATGCACCTCCTCTAGCTATTACGCAACAGACTACAGTACTGCACGTCAGATCTGGCCAGACAGCTCTGCGTATCCTGCACTACATTCGCTGAAAGAGCAGGCACAGTCTCCAAACGCACCGATAGAGATTGCCTGGAAGTCGTGAACAATTTACGCAAGGCGAGATGCCGACTATAAGAAACTGTGCGCAGATGCGAGCGGATTGCAGTAGGGTACAAGAAACAATAGCTGCTGTCTGCAATGAGTCCTCACACAGAAACCCGCGATCTTTCCCCATCCGCACTTGTCCACGTCTCGACCACGGCATCCCAGTATGTTTCCGAGTTAGCCTCTGCGTGTCTCACATGCGCGCTGCCATTGAAGCACACACTTGTGATTGGCACGCCCTTGCAGTAGGATTCGTATGCGTGGTCTTTGATGTCCTTCCAGGAGACGATAGTATCTGATTCCGAGTAGAGGTAGCATCGAGGAACACTCAGGTCCCAGTAAGCAGGGTCGAGGAGCTGTCTGCGTGTCTTTGTGACGACGTTGTGGTCGAAGCCTGTGGCACGATAAAACATCCATATGCAGCCGCAGAGCCCGCTGCTAGCGAGGAGGCCGACGTGTCGAACAAGAGGCACTGGAGGCAGTGCTTTGCTGACTGCTCGACACAGAGGGCGATAGCGGGGCCGCCCTGGCGTGCTGTCCAGGCATATGGCAGCGATAGGCAGCCGCTGGCCTGTGGCTGCGTGGTACGCTTCTGCCAATTCACACGCCTTGTGGCTGCCTCCATCGGAGAAGACATGCATCAGCATTGCTCCGGTCATTCTCTCTACACGAAACTTGTGGTAGTATGCGATTCGGTCGACGGCAGGCTTCAGGCGCCGCTGTTCTTGGCCAGAGCTACGCAGGCAAAGATCTTTGACAGTGGTGGTAACGACCATGATGTGCGCCAGCGGAAAGCGGCGCTTATATTCTTCGGTGTACTTGGCGATGTGCCTGCGTTGCGCTCCAGTCCAGGTGCACAGCAGCACAAGAAAAGGAGTTTTTGTTGTTGGTGTCTCCTGCAGACACGAACGATAGAGCTCTGCAGGAACGTGTGCCCATACTGACGGCGCTATCGATCTGAATTCGGGAAGACTGCCGGTACTCGTTGAAGACGCGACGACCATCGTCATCGTCCAGCCGGCGAGCAGCAACGGGTATGTGGGTACTGTAGAGTGCAATGCAGTGTGATGTACAGTACAGTACCAGCAGCATAGGCCACGAGCCCAAGCTGAACTTGAATCCCGTCGAGCTGTCACAGGAGTGTGTTCGCCTCTGCTCACCCTGCTAGATTCTGCACGAGTGGTCTCGCGTCCCCAAGTTGTCGCTCTTGGCGATGCGAAGAAGGCACGAAGCTAAGGAACATGCCACATAAGGGCGTCGCCAGCCAGCAGGCCTTGTTGCTGGATACGACCCTCAGCCGACATGCCCTCGCTCGACTGCAGTGATTGCACTGGCTGCGCTGACTTCACTGACTGCACTGACTGCACTGACTGCACTAACTGCACTAACTGCATCCGCTGCTCTGTTTCCATGGCGTCTCTGCAGCACCAAAAGCAGACGCAGGCAAGATCAAGACGAGCCGCGAACAACAACTACTCCAAACAGACCAAGACCCTCAAAACCAAGTTGGACAAGTTTGCCTCCGCCTACGGTGCCGAGGTCTACTGTATCGTGCGGCGGAATGGCCGGATCATCGAGTTTGCGTCCAGAACTGAAGAAGGCAAGCCCTGGTCACCACCAGATCAGAACACGCTAGTAAGTGGCTTTGTGCTTGCTGGATATGACTGACGAGGGTCTAGAGTCGAACCTATCCACGGCCGGTGACGACGCTGCTGTCTCGACCTGGCCAGGCTTGCCCCCGCAGGAGACAAGCGGCCCACCGTGCAGCCAGTTGTAGCGAGTCGCTGGAGTCTTCATCAGAGCCAATTGACTAGTGGTTAAATTAGCTAGCGGTGCAGCATGCCGGCGGATCTAGCAAGCCCGTGTTGTCATGAGAAGACGGAGGAGTATTCACAAGCACTGTTCCGCTGCAGACACAGCCGCTACTGTAGCCCATTCGCATCGAATATATGATCTCTGCCACCGCGGATAGTGAAGTAATTAGTTAATCAGACTCATCAATCGCGTTGCGCGAGCCCGTAAGCACCTGTCTAATGTCACATGCCAAGCGTTGTCGTGAACATGAATTCCAATGATTACTAAGCCTGATCTACAACCTACGCCCGTCTACAGTCCATGTATACTTGCAGCAGCACCCGCCATCTTTGCTCGTGTGGCTGAGGCAACTGCAATTCGAGGTCGATGCCATTGCGGCGATCTGCGCGTGCCCCTGCGACCCTCTGACAGACTACTGCGCGTTGCACCTCGCCAGACACTTCTCCGTGTCCTGCACTAGGTTGGCCGGGATGAGCTCGCGAAACGCCTCCACGGCGCTGCCGTTGATGCTGCTGGGGTTGCCGAGCGTGGCGTTCACAACGCCCGGATCGAGCTGGAAGAAGTTGGTCATCTGGTTGGTGCCTGGGTCGCCGGAGCTCAGGGCCGCCACGAGAACCGCTCTCTCGCACCCGTCGTTGAACTGCCAATGCATGCTACCCTGGGAGAACGCAGTCATCTCGAATCGCTTCAGCGTGCCGGCAATCTCTTGCTTCTCGCCAGGCTTGACCAGCCCGTTTTCGAGGATGCTGCCAAACCGCACGCTGGATCCCTCGACGAGCACGAGGAACTCAGCCGCCCGCGGGTGCACGTGAGGCGTGTTGATGCCGCACGGCTCGAGAAACAGGACCGTCATGCTGAGGTCGAAGCCTGTGGAGTAGGGGTAGGTCTGGATGTCCTGCGTCCCGTCGTTAGCTAGTCTCGAGCACGTCGTGGGATACATGGCTTACTGCTGCCTTGGTCGCGCCGCCCAATGCACCGGGAGCAGGCAAAGCACCATTGAAGTCAAACACGACCACGTCCCGGAGCGCCTGTCCGCTGAGTAGTTTCTCGTCCTGGACCAGCTGCTTCTGGAAGCGGTCGACTACCTTGGGGACTACGAACGCGTCTCGAGAGAGCTGCGGGCCGGCTGCGGCGGTGGTCGTCGGCTGCGTCGCTGCGCTCGGACTACAGGTGGTATGCTGCGGGAGAGCATGGCCAGCTTGTACGGCTAAGAGCGCGAGGAGGACTCTGAGTGGGGCAAACATGGAGTTGGAAGAGAGACGGTGCTAGAGGCCGCTTGGTCTTGGAACGAGCCGAGTACTGATACACCGCAGAGAATAGCGGCCTCACTACATATGTATACGCGAGTCTTCCGTAGCCAGCTTGCCGCTGTGTTACGCAAGTACAGGGGAGCAGACTGCTATTCTGGGTGGCGCTGGGATGCCTGCTCGGGGAGCCCATTCTTGGAGCACCCCCTGGCCGAAGTCTATGTATAGACAGCGTCGTATCTCTAGGTGGGAATACGACAGGGGCCGCTCATCACACTCGGCGCGTGCAGACAAGATCGAGTGTGGATGACCCAGAGTGGTTGGGAGCTGCGCGAGTGGTCTGTCCAGCGCTGGACCTGATTTGCACAGTACATGTACTGCTTAGATTCTTTCTCTTATTAGATCTACAGTACTGTACAGTATTCCTCTGTTTAGATTTACAGTGCAGTATTCCTCTGTCTAGATTTACAGTAACGCTCTGTTCGGGTTCTCTCGCGTCTTTCATCTTCCCCAACACTACTGTTGGATCAGTCCGGTCGCAGCGCGCGCCTCTTGTGTAAACGGCATGTGCCCCAGGTCACGCAAAGCGATGGAAGCGGCGTCGTCGTCCCGTGTCGTACTGACTTCCAAGGAGAAAATGAGACGCACTAGACTGATGACCAAAGTCTTGAGGATGTGCAAGCTCTCCGGATGGCTAANACAAAGAGAAAGCTGGAGGTCGGGCGCTCCCTCTCCCACATCTACCAAGCACAGGCATAGTAGTTCTCAGAAAAACGCAGATGTGGGCAGCTGCCAAGATGGAGCTACGAAGGAGACGAAGCAAGACCGTGGCAATGTAGAAGCTCGGCGTTCTCAGTAATTAGATTAACATGGTTGCAATGCTTCAAGATCGATCAACCCATATTCATTCACTGCTACCCTTTCCACAACACTCTGCGAGCGCGTGTTGTGCGACCT
Source organism: Alternaria sp. M3903 (assembly GCA_023621305.1). Lineage (NCBI taxonomy): Eukaryota > Fungi > Ascomycota > Dothideomycetes > Pleosporales > Pleosporaceae > Alternaria > Alternaria sp. M3903. The sequence goes on from JALZWT010000054.1 coordinate 21,097, forward strand.
CGACATGAGATCTACTCGAATTGCGATTCGAACAGCTGATTATGTCATTGTTTTCGTCGCGCATTGTTGTCGCGCCTTGGGGAGAGCACCGCTCATCAGTGATAAACGACACTCGTTTAGTGAATTCTAGATGCTCCCACCAAAAGACCGTGTCCCCTTGATCTGTCCAGTCGATCCAGCGTACGTGCAAGAGACAGCACCTACAACTGCGGCTGAGCCGATCGCGAGTAGGTCACGCTCAGTGTCCTCTTCTGGTCCCAGCCAAGCGTCGTGTTCGTTGCTGCCAGACTGCGCTTCTCGCGTCCCGCGTCGCTCCACGGAAAGTGCCAGACAGGGCAGTTGAAAAAGCTAGGCTCGTCAACACAGACTTGGCGCACGCCAGAAGACGGTCGGCTCACCTGTTCGTAGCAACTAGCATACCTGCCAGCGCATTGTACCACGCAAGGGTAGCGGCCATGAGGCCGAACCAGCCGGCAGCGACGATGCAGTCCTCCTGTGGGCCGGCGCCGTTGTGCTCGAGGTAGCCGACGCAGAGCATAAGGAACGCCAGAGCCAGCGTCAGGAAGAGCAGGGAGAAAGCTAGGGTCGACCGCAGCGTGCACAGCAGCAGCAGAAACGTCCACACGAACCAACCCGCCATGTACAGGCCGACCGAATCGAGGAAGGCACTAGTCCTTGTTGCAACGAGCGCAGGTTCGAGGATGAGGATGGTGGCGAAAGAGAGCCAGAAGCCTGCGTAGGACGAGAACGCTGTGGCCGCAAACGTGTTGCCTGCAGCCATCTCCCTGACCCCGTTGTGAGTCTCACTGGAAACGCGCGCGTCGCTTAGCTACGTACCACATGCCCGCAAGAAGCTGGACCACGCCGCCATAGAAGATGGCAGGGCCGATTACAAGCTTGGGCGAGCTGATGCTTCGCGTGTTGACGTTGATCAAAGAGAGGACAAAAGTCGTGAGCGCGAATGCAGACAGACCGAGCGGCCCAGGGTCGGCCGCTCGGCGTGGCGCAGGGCGTGTGGGGAAGCCACCGTCCCACGCGCCCAAGCTCGCCTCTGGATCGAAGCGGCGAAGCGGCTGGCGGCCGCAGTCGTCAGGCGTCGGCTGCTTCTTGGAAGCCTTGTTGTACGCATTTCCAAATGGACTGGAGCCGTCGAATTCATGCTCCGAGACGGGATTATGCTGCATAGGTGAGCATCGAAGCGCAAGTGGGGCGTGGAGGGGGGCCGGGTACCTGGGCTTCTTCGTACTCCCGACCCGTCAACTCGGGTACATGGAAGGATGACACGGGCGATGGCCGGAGGCGTGGGGGCGGATGCGGGCCTTACAGAGTGAGCTGGTACGCCACGGGACGCGGCTGTAAGCAGGGGAGACTGACCTGAGTCGTGAGGGCTCATCACGTGTCAAAACAGTGCCGACAGAGGCAAGCTGCAGAACCACAACGTGCTCAGCACTACGGCGCGTAGTTATAGTCCTGCCCAGTATCGATGAGATGATGGCTGACCTGAGCTCTTGCAAGCAGACCGCGCTGGGCAGCCGTCTATGACGCAGATCCCGAGTGGTGTCCATCGCTATCGGCTCTCGCACACTGTCTTGAGCAGGGGTCGAGGTCAGATCGACGTTGGTTCGCGCAAGCTGACGTTGCAACACCAGGGAAGTCACTCGCGAGACGTCGCAGTACAGTGCAGTACGTACTGTACCACCAGCCATCACGCCCATTGCAGTCGGACGGCGCGCATCGGACGATACGAGCCGCTCTGTGAGCACGGAACAATCAGCCTGGGCACGCATCAGATCCACAGACGACACACTAATGGACAAAAGCAGGTGGTTTCAATCTACAGCCAATGCTAAGCTCCGCCGACATGACAGGCGTTCTGGAGCCAGTCCGCCTCAAGCCTCGTTCTCGCACTCACGCGCTTCTGTTTCACCGAGTACCTTCCACACCTGTCTCATGCACTCTTCGCAGCCCAGGTCACCATACGTCGGGTACTCGCAGCTACAGTAAATGCCCGTTGGCCGCGTCTTAGTCTGGAAGAGCTTAGTAGGGGCGATGATGCGCCGTTACTGCCGCCATACCATGGCGCTCCGTCGTTTGGAGGGCGGGCTGGGTTCGTGAGAAGGCGGATCGGTGGTTCCGCTGGCTGCGAGCACGATTTAAGTCAGCGTCTATCAGCTTGCCTCGTGAGACTCAGTAACGTACAGTGCGCGGTCGTTGCTGGGATATCGCCCATGTTGGCACCTGCTGCAGTTCCGTGGAGTGTCGAAAGGATGGCTATCACGGATGGGCCAGAAGCCCTGCCTTTAGCCCTTGGCCTGGCCTGGCGGCTTTGCTATCCCAAGTGGTTCTGTTCTCCACACGCAGCGGCCACCTCATGCGCTTGCCACGAAAAGTGAGGTAGGATGACGAACACCATGCGTGATCCTACACTCGCTTGCACAATCGGCTTCCGGGTCTAACACAGCACGCAGTTTTGATGTTGCAGGGATCCCTGTTACGCCAAGCTAGCGTTTTACCATAGCAGACTTAGCGCACATGCAGGCTCTTGATCAAGTCGGGTACAACAAAATTGGTCTAATCCTGCGCCACAAAGACACTTTCTCCATAATCTGCTTTGGTTGTGTTCCGATCATTAGGCGCTGTAATTTGCTAGACTGGTCTACCTCCTAGCAGCACGGCGATTCAAAAACCCATAATCATCGCTCCGCGCTTGCAGGGACATTGGAAACAAACACCGAAAGAACAGCAGCGTACCCAGCAGATACCGCCATCATCTCGAAACTCGACACCTTCAGGAAGAGCGACACAAGGAAAGACAAGATGATGATGCACACCGAAACAACTATCAGCTGAATGTTCTTTGACGACTCGTGCGACATGATGGCCAGCGGTGCAATGATAAACACAGCCGTCAACGCTGCAGTCGTCACACGTCCGATGACCTCGGCTATCAGTATCGTGTTCTGGTACGACCACCGCGGCTGTCTACTGGCGACCGAGCCAAGGCCTTCGCTGTTGCTCCTAGCCTTTCGCGACAGTCGCCAGTACCGAAAGGCCCGCAAGTACTTGTGGAGCCAGCGCTGGAACGGGTCGGTCCGCGATCGTGTCCCTAGGTCCACCCTAAGCAGCCTGGTCTTGTGTGCTTCGTACAGGCTAAGATCGTCCCACAGACTAGCGTGTTGCTCGTCATCAAGAAGTGAGAAAGTCTCCATAGTCATGATGTTGTTGAAGGCAGCAAGCGCTTCGTCTGTGTGGGCGGCACGAGTTAGCGTAAGCTGTCAGAGTAGAGCTACCAGCACACACTGTACTCTTTGATGAGATCACGCAGCTTCGAGATGAATTCTCGCGTAATCACGTCGTTGAACTTTGGGACCTCGGCGTCCCTCTTGCTGTGCTGCAGGCCAAGTCGGTCGCCTGGCGAAGGACTGAGACCAAGGCTAAGACCAGCTTGGTAGATGATGTGGTCCATGTCGGCGATCTCGTTCTCAAGGAAGCGGAGGTTCAGCAACTGCGTAGTCTTAAAACGACGGAAGCCGTGAAGCGTGAGGTTGTTGTCGGCAGTGCTGGCAACCCAACATTTGCGGAAGGCATCGACCAAGTTTGTATCACCTAAGGGTTCGTGGATTGGTGGTGAAGTAGACATATTGGTGACAACGCAATGAACGTAGAGCTACTCTGAAAACCACCGATGGCACTGACAAAAGGGATATGATCTCAACGAGACTTTGTCAGCTTTGTGTGTGTGCAATATTGGGCGGGTAGAAGGGACATTATGGATGAGACAGTCGTCCTCGCAGCGAGGGTAAAATCGATAGTTGGTGCTACACGCTCAAGGCTGTAACGCGCACATCCAGGCACTATGGCGCCACACAACAACTCGGGGCGTCTCGCAGGGCTCACAGTACACAGCACACAGCACACAGCACACAGCTCCCGGCTGATGCGCGAGCGGTGCGTCGCGGCGCAGCGCAGCTCGGCCTGGCGAGGGCACGTTGACTAGGCTGAAGCGGAGAGGCAGCGACCAGGCTGAGGCGACAACGCCTCCTTCGCGCTCTCGCCCGTGAGGGGGCGATAACAGCTTTCTCTCCCCCTTGCGTATCAGGTTCGGCCGTGACTTGACGTCACCCTTCCCTCTTGTATGAGACTAAGGCTACGTGCTGTGCTTTTGCGCATCACAGATGATCTCTATTGGCGAAGTCACGGCCGGCTCTGATAATGCAAGCGAGACATCTGCCAAGCTGTGGGGCCATGGGCAAGTGATCAATGAACGAGCCGATCCCGCCCCACTACCAGCTAGCGCTTACGGCTTCGCCCCCACAGCATCAGCCGCACCACTGCGCATTCGCCATGCCAACATGTAGGCGACAGGCTGCAGCGTCGGCCACAAGGCTGAGGCTGAGCGACAACAGATGTCGAAAGAGCTGCTGCTGCCAGACTATGATCAATCCCTTCTTTCCGCATGCATCGACTCACAACAGGCATACGTCCGTCCCTCCCCCGACCTCGTAATCGCCCCAAATGCCGCTCCAACTACGCCGCTCCGACTACACAGTAGGATGGGTATGCGCGCTGCCTGTCGAGCTGGCAGCGGCCAAGGCGATGCTCGACGAGAAGCACGAAGACGCCCTTCGCGAAGTCGGTGATAACGACAAGAACGTATACTGCATGGGATCGGTTGCAGGCCACAACGTCGTGATCGTGTGTCTACCAGCAGGTCACATTGGAAACAATCCAGCTGCAACTGTGGCGACGCAAATGCAGGCAGCATTCAAGGGCATTCGATTCGGCCTGATGGTGGGCATTGGCGGAGGCATTCCGAGCGCAGAGGCAGACATTCGACTTGGTGACGTGGTGGTGAGCCAGCCGCAGTGGAGCTTCGGTGGAGTGGTACAGTACGACTTTGGGAGAAGAATGCCAAACGGGCTTGAGCGGGTTGGATCGCTGAACTCCCCGCCTCAGATACTGCTCAGCGCTGTAAGCACTATACAGGCCAATGCGATGGTCAGCGAGAGCACGCTGTCAGAACACCTATCAACGCTCGAGCGCATCCCTACCTTCCAGCGCCGCAGGGCCGGGCCCGATCTTCTGTTCAAGGCAGCCTACAATCACGAACACGGCGCCACGTGCGACCAGTGTAGCGCCGAGAGTCGACAACCACGATCAGAACGCGAGAGCGGGGCAGAGGTGACGGTACATTACGGCACGATTGCGTCTGGCAACCAGGTAATGAAAGATGCTGCTGAGAGGGATCGAGTCAGTGCGGAGCTTGGTGGGGTATTGTGCTTGGAGATGGAGGCAGCGGGGCTGATGAACAGCTTCCCATGCCTTGTCATTCGCGGCATCTCCGACTACGCCGACACACACAAGAACTACCAGTGGCAGGCCTACGCGGCAGGGACAGCAGCGGCGTATGCGAAGGAGTTGTTGTCGGTGATACCGGCAACAGAGGTGATGAACACACGCCGGGCGGAAGACGCCATGAATGGCGCAAGTAGTCAGTCTAGCGTTAACGTTACTATCAAGGATGTATTCCAGTTGACACGGTAATAGAACGTTGCCGTCAGTCATCATCTCCGGACCAGGCTTCCCATAAGCGCAGAAAAATTGGCGTTTCTAGTAGCTTAGAGGATGGCCATGCAGAGTAAGTCAAGCATGTCCCTAAGTGACACTCCCCATCCGAAGCTCTGCTGATCACGACAGGCAACGAGCTATCACGCGTACGTAGCCTCAATCGTGCCTAAGTGCAGACACGACCTGTTCTTACTATGCCAGTTCCTATCCACTCGCAAGAACCTTCAAGAATACCACTAAACGATGAACAAAAGAAGAGTTTATTAGATTCTCTTAGATTTGAGCAGATTGAGGCGCGCCAGATGACGATCAAGACCGCCCACGCCAAGACGTGCAGATGGCTCCTGAAGAGTGAGCAGTACCTCAGCTGGCTCGATACGACCAAGGTAGGTAGGCATCACGGCTTTCTATGGATCAAGGGAAAGGCTGGGTCAGGAAAGTCGACGTTGATGAAGTTCGCGTTGGTCAATGCTCGTAAGACGATGAGGGACCACATTGTGCTCTCCTTCTTCTTCAACGCACGTGGTGAAGACATGGAGAAGTCTACTATCGGGACATACCGTTCTTTGTTGCTGCAGCTTCTCGAGCGTCTGCCAGCGCTTCAAAGCGTCTTCGATTCGCTCAGCCTCTCAACATCAAAGTTAACCACAGACCACCAGTGGAACGCCGAGTCGCTGAAAACGCTTCTAGAGCAAGCTATACGGGCCCTTGGAAATTCGTCTGTCGTATGCTTGATTGATGCGCTTGACGAGTGTGAAGAAGAGCAGGTTCGGGACATGATCCAATTCTTCGAGCACATAGGCGATCTGGCCGTATCGATCGGCATCCGCTTCCAGGTCTGTTTTTCGAGCCGGCACTACCCGTACATCACAATCCGCAACGGGTTAGAGCTAGTGCTGGAGGGGCAAGAGGGACACTCGCAAGACATCATCGACTACGTCGAGACCGAGCTGAAGATCGGAAAGAGCAGGATGGCACAGCAGGTCCGAGCCGAGCTTCAAGAGAAGGCATCTGGGATCTTTATGTGGGTTGTTCTCGTAGTCGGCATCTTAAACAAAGAGTCAGACCGTGGCAAGATCCACACGCTCCGACAGAAGTTGCAAGAGATCCCTGGCGACCTACACGAGCTGTTCCGCGATATCCTAACGCGGGACTCACAAGACAAAGACGAGTTGGTGCTTTGTATCCAATGGGTGCTCTTCGCGAAGGAGCCACTGAGTCCGGAACAGCTGTACCACGCCATTTACGCGGGCACCAATCCTAGGGCGGTGACAGAATGGGATCCAGAAGACATAACCAAGGATGTAATCAAACTGTTTCTCCTCAGCTCTTCGAAAGGTCTTGCCGAGATCACAGTGTCTAAGGAGCCGAAAGCCCAGTTCATACACGAGTCGGTGAGAGACTTCCTACTTAAGGAGAACGGCCTCGGCAAGATCTGGCCCGAGTTCGGAAGCAACTTCCAAGGTCAAAGCCACGACCGACTAAAGCAATGCTGCTTCAACTACATCAGCATTGACGTTGCCACGCCTTTGGAAATTCCTGAAAATCTTCCAAAAGCCTCTTCACAACCGGCAGCAGCTTTACGCAAGTCAGTGACGCAAACGTATCCCTTTCTCGAGTATGCCGTTCACAACGTGCTGTATCACGCAGACATAGCGGAAAGCGGAGGCATCTCCCAGGCGGGCTTTCTCCATAGCTTCCCGCTTCCTCGATGGGTCAAGCTCGACAACCTGTTTGAGAAGCACGAAGTGCGCAGACACACAAAAAGCGTGAGTCTCCTGTATATGCTGGCCGAGCTCAACATGGCGAACCTCATCAGAGTTCTCGGTTCAGTCAGCCGCTGTTTGGACATTGAGGCTGAGCGCTACGGCTGTCCTCTTTTCGCCGCAGCTGCTACAAGCAGCGAAAAGGCTCTTCAAGTGTGTTTAGAATCCATTGAGGTGCGACAAGCTAACAGCAGCGCTGTTGGAGCAGTGGGTGAACCGCAGTCCCAGCCAAAGTCAGCTCAGCGCGCTGCAAGACGTGATTTTGTGTATTCGAGGTCGAAGGATTTCCTCCTCGGTGCGGCAGAGCTTGGGCACGATAGGGTTCTTGCGCTATTGATCAGATCGGGGAGATTCAGGATTGATTCGAAAGACTCGAGAGATAGGACCGTGCTATGGTGGAGTTCCAGGAATGACTGTGAGATGTCGATAAGGTTGTTACTTGCTACAGACTCCGCGTTGGCCAACAGTAAGGATAAAGACGATAAGACCCCACTGTTTATAGCAGCAGAGCAAGGGAATGTCGGGGTGATCGAAGTGCTGCTAGACAAGGGTGCCGACGTCAACGCGCAGGGTGGACGCTACGGCAACGCACTCCAGGCGGCTTTACAAAAAGGCTACCCAGAGATAGCGACGCTGCTGATAAACAAGGGCGCCGACGTCAACGCGCAGGGTGGACGCTACGGCAACGCACTCCAGGCGGCTTTACAAAAAGGCTACCCAGAGATAGCGACGCTGCTGATAAACAAGGGCGCCGACGTCAACGCGCAGGGTGGACGCTACGGCAACGCACTCCAGGCGGCTTTACAAAAAGGCTACCCAGAGATAGCGACGCTGCTGATAAACAAGGGCGCCGACGTCAACGCGCAGGGTGGAGAGTACGGCAACGCACTCCACGCGGCTTCATCTAGAGGCTACAAAGAGGTCGCGACGCTGCTGCTAGACAGGGGCGCCGACGTCAACGCCCAGGGTGGAGAGTACGGCAACGCACTC
>JALZWT010000055.1:0-2500 GCA_023621305.1 Alternaria sp. M3903
TGTTTTTTAGTATTTAGTTTATCTAAAGTCTAGTAGTTTGTCTAAAGTCTAGTAGTTTACCTAAAGTCTAGTAGTTTAGAAATAGTTAACGTTAACGTTTTATAAAGTATAGTAGTTTTTCTTTTAGTATTTTATTTATTATATAGTACTATACTTTATATAAAGTATTTAGTAAGTTTTATTAGCTTTAGTGTTAACTTTATAGCAATAAAGATTAGTAGTTTTTCTATAATACTAAAGTACTATTTAGTATATAATAAGCTTTTTAAACTTACTATAGCTATATATTTTCTTTAGTACTACTAGTATATAGAGTATTACTTTATTAAATAACTATATACTAAATACTAAATACTTAAGCTATAGTATATAAAAGTAAAGTATATTTAATACTTATCTACTATATACTTTTTACTATACTATTATACTATTTAGCTACTACTATTGTTATAGCTTAGTTATTTTAAAATATAGCTTTAAGTAGTACTAAAGCTTAGCTTTATTATATATTTTATTAAAAAAAAATATACTATATAGTAATAACTTACTTACTAACTAGCTACTTTATACTAAATACTACTATTTTCTATAGTAAATATATATATATAGCTATTAAATATATATACTACTACTATAATATAGAAGAAAGAAATCTAAAACTACTAGACTCTACTAAACTACTAGACTTTGCAAAACTACTAGACTCTGCAAAACTACTAGACTTTGCAAAACTACTAGACGCTAGACTTTTTTTCTTTCTACTATTCTGACTTTTCCTATTGTAACCAAATGCGAAATTGCTTTCTGAGTGTAAACTACTAGACTCTATACGTTGTGGAATCGGCTTATGGTTTGTATGGGGCTGCGCATGTCTACACGGTTTCTCATACAAAAAAGCGCACCTCCGAGCTGTTTTCCGCCACCTTAACCCCGCAACGCGAAAATCAAGCCGAACAGTGTTCCTACACTATATGAGGAGGGCAGCTGGGGTCTTCGGATCTCAGCTGCCTACAATCAATCCTTGTTTTGCGGATCGTTGGCTATTGGGCTATACCAGTTTCGATTGGGTCGCTCCTTGCTTTAGCTATACTTTCTGCTTTAACTCTTCGGTTTCATACTTGCAAGCCTTGTTACCCAGGTAGCGGTTGGGGACGTCAACTCTGGCCAGCGCGTTACCCGGGACTCGGCGACTGTTGGGTGCTTGTAGAGGCGGGCGAAAGCCTATATATTGAAGCGGTGCTCCGGTACTGCGCCTTTACCTGCGCTTGACGCCTGAAGTCCTGCTCACTTCCATGAGCGGGCGCCAATTCGGGGTCTGTGGATTGATGGCTTTGCCAAAAATTTCACCAGATCTTTGGGGACAGTCGCGCCGCCTATCCGCGCTTCGTGTGCGTGAGGCGACGTGGGCTTTCTCCTCTTGAGACGTATATGCTGTGGGCTTGTTATTGGCGGCAACGCCGATCAGGCTTCGCGGCGGACCACGTCTTGGGGAACTCAGTGGGGGCAAATGAATAGGTCGTCTGCAGCGATTGCGCCCTGCGCGCATTCGCAGTAGGCGATTGGGATTGCTTCGGCGATCCCCTTCTTGGTACAATTCCGCTCCTTCGGGGGCTCAGCCACTGCGCTTCGGCGCTGTTGGTGAACGATTGTTACCTGGTTGATTCTGCCAGTAGTCATATGCTTGTCTCAAAGATTAAGCCATGCATGTCTAAGTATAAGCAATTATACCGTGAAACTGCGAATGGCTCATTAAATCAGTTATCGTTTATTTGATAATACCTTACTACTTGGATAACCGTGGTAATTCTAGAGCTAATACATGCTGAAAATCCCGACTTCGGAAGGGATGTGTTTATTAGATAAAAAACCAATGCCCTTCGGGGCTTTTTGGTGATTCATGATAACTTTACGGATCGCATAGCCTTGCGCTGGCGACGGTTCATTCAAATTTCTGCCCTATCAACTTTCGATGGTAAGGTATTGGCTTACCATGGTTTCAACGGGTAACGGGGAATTAGGGTTCGATTCCGGAGAGGGAGCCTGAGAAACGGCTACCACATCCAAGGAAGGCAGCAGGCGCGCAAATTACCCAATCCCGACACGGGGAGGTAGTGACAATAAATACTGATACAGGGCTCTTTTGGGTCTTGTAATTGGAATGAGTACAATTTAAACCTCTTAACGAGGAACAATTGGAGGGCAAGTCTGGTGCCAGCAGCCGCGGTAATTCCAGCTCCAATAGCGTATATTAAAGTTGTTGCAGTTAAAAAGCTCGTAGTTGAAACTTGGGCCTGGCTGGCGGGTCCGCCTCACCGCGTGCACTCGTCCGGCCGGGCCTTCCTTCTGAAGAACCTCATGCCCTTCACTGGGCGTGCTGGGGAATCAGGACTTTTACTTTGAAAAAATTAGAGTGTTCAAAGCAGGCCTTTGCTCGAATACGTTAGCATGGAATAATAAAATAGGGCGTGCGTTTCTATTTTGTTGGTTTCTAGAGACGCCG
>JALZWT010000055.1:10000-24184 GCA_023621305.1 Alternaria sp. M3903
AGAAGTCAGTTGCGAAGCGTATCTCGGAAACTCAAGGCTGCGAGATTGAGGCTCATATATGTTCCGCACGCCGGCTCCTTGGGTCAAACCAACATCGATCCCGATATGCACATCGTACATGCAAGCCACTTTCGCCCATAAAGCAGCTATGTCGCGACTGCTGGACAGGAATTGCGCGAGGGCGATCATTCGGTCCTTGTTTGCGCATCGCATTGGAGTAGGTCGTGCAGTGCAGCCCGTCCCGCTGCAGCCAAGAGACCCCAAGAGGTAGACTTACCGGTAAGGTGCTAAGTCTTACCGTTACTCGACAAGGTTCAGCCTTTCCAAATCTTCAATGTGCGCAAATATTGGACGATATGTCGCTATCCTTGGCGTGGTGGTATAGATGTTGTAGATCTGCCCCGCAATGGGCTCGCGTCAATGGTACCATTCGTGCGCCGAATTGCGGAGAGGGCTTGGCGTTGTAGTCAGCCCTGTCCTCCGCGGGAGAAGCTCCGACTTCATGTGAGATTTGGCTGGGTACTCCAAACCCATACATATTGTTTGATGAGGATGTGTAAGACGGCTGAGACATACAATCTTTGCGGAAGGTCAATATGCATATGCTGAATCATTGCCAACTTCTGTGCATTGAGGAATCACACCAGTCTTTTTTTATGTTTGTGTACCTCTTCTGGGTCGACTTCTTGCTGTCCTAGCCTAGTCCGCGGACAGTGGAATTCTCTGAACGTAACATCTAAGAGCGTTAACCTGTGCATAGCTTCAAGAAGCGTCGAGGGCCGAGGACGATCTTGAAGCTTCTTGTCAACCCCTGCTCGTCCTCTTCTTCTCGGCCGTAGTGTCGTCCAGGATTGGTGAACACTGTGCATCGAGTGAAAAGAAAACTGAATAGAATTCTGCTCCTGTGATATGAAGCACAGATCAGGCAACTCTCTAGTCACGGCAACTATCTCTGCCGTGCTCACATGGTTCCTATAGCGACGATCTACGTGCTCTTTCTCAGCTTCCACACCCAAAGTGTATGCTCTCCTGACGATCAGATAGTGAGTTGGAGATGCATTCGAGGTTCGTCGTCAGGGCCGGGCTGGATGGTGCCATCTACGCAGGCGAGATGAGAGATGAGGATAGGACCGTAGCGGGATGGCAGCATGGCGATGAGCAAAAGAATTGTGCACGAAAGAGACATCAGTGAAGTATAAATATGGTCATTGTAGCCGTGACAAAGGAATCAGCTCACAACTTGCTCTAAATCTCTCAACAGCTCCACAGCCTTCATCCTCTCAACCAATACTCTCTAAAACATGCTCTCTCGTGCCCTTTTAGGTTCGCTGCTTGCGAGCACAGCAAGTGCCATCTCGCTACCACCCCTGATCCCCAGTATCCCTGGTGTCACTGAGCCTCTTTCCGAGAACGCTCCACCTCTGCCCATTCTCCAAGTTCCGACTCCGCCTTTGGAGAGCCCACCTCACTCGGTGAACTCCCAGATCCGTCCCAAGAAGATCGGATACTTCTGGACTGCGGCAGGTGACAACAAGCACAAGGACTTCCTTGCTACGTACTCGCTCGACGATGAGACATTTGGCACTCTGATTGCTATCACAGACGTACCGTCCTCTGGCAACTCGCCGCATCACTTGGGCCCGTCCATCGATGGCAAGACGCTCGTCGGTGGCGGTCTTTTGTCGCTGCTAAAGACTCAAGTAAGTATGTCCAACCCCCAGTGTAATCACGCACTTATACCCCGTAGGACACGGCATACTACTTCGACACCACGAACCCATACCAGCCCAAGTTTAAGAAGTCAAACCGTGCTCTACTCTCCTCCATCACCGATGAGATTCGAGCCAAACCTGATGGCGGCTTTCTCATCACCTACATGGGCTCCGCCGTCGGTACTTCTCCCGGCCGCCTCATTGAGACTGATGCCGAGTTCAACATCATCCACGAGTGGCCCGAGGATGTTCCCTCGACCCTCAACATCCTCGGCGAGCAGTTCAGCCCGCATGGCCTGTCCATCGACTTCAAGAACAACATCATCTTGACATCCGACTTCGTCGTGCCCGTCACGATCCTCAAGCCCGCGAGCATTACCGGCATCCAGAAAGCCAATACGCTTCGCCTCTGGGAACTCAGCTCGCGCAAGATCATCTCCACGATTACCATCCCGAATGGCGCTGGGATCCAGGACGTCAAGTTCATCCCCAACAATCCTGAATCCGCTGCTCTTGCTACCGCCGTCGGACCAGGACAGGTCTGGATCATCTACCCCTTCCGCAAGAATGCGCAGGGCAAACAGGGCGTCGCAGAACTTCTCTTTGATCTTGGTCCCCGCGCGCGCAACAACCTCGCCATCTACTCCGACATCACCGACGACGGCCACTTCGCATACTTCACGCTCACGCTCGGAAATCATATCGCAGCGCTGGACATCCGTGATTTGAACAACGTAAAGCGCCTGGACAACCCTGACGAGAACCAGGACATCGTCGGACCGCATTACATCAAGATCAGCCCAGACAAGAAGAACCTGCTTGTTACTGATTACTTTGTGCAGACGGGCGATATCGGCATCGTAAACACCCCGGCGGACTTCAAGGCGCAGTGGATTGATATTTTGCCAGATGGTAGCTTGAGCTTCAACCGCAGCATTGACTTCTTAAGCCAGTTTCCGGAGAGAGGTGGAGCATGGCCTCACAGTGCGGTTATCTTCGATTTGACGGACCCAGCAAAGCCTTACTACTACTAGATGATTGAGGAGGGGAAACGGCGTAAAGATAGATTAATCTGCAAGTTCTGCTTAGTTTAATGTTTTCTTAGTCTTTCTTTCTATAGCTGTTAGTGAAAGCGGGAATACTTACGTTCGCTCTGCACGCTCCTTAGATTAAGTAAGCGATTTTTAAGATATTGTAGTCTTAAAGCTAGTTACTATAGTTTCTACAGCGCTAATATATTCTAAAATAATAATAAAACTTAATTCTTCCCCCCTGTAAGAGGCTGCGCTCCGTAGAGCAATCGCGAGGTATACAAGAGGTTGTATTCAATAGAGAGCTAAACTCCCAAGCTACGTAGCTAACTATATATAAGCTGGTTACCCGAGTAACAATCAGGCCGGCAAGGTCTAGGTGCACGAGGCAGCCCCTAGGTCCTGCGGCTGTTGTCTGAACGTCGTTCAGGCGGTCCGAGGAGAATCCGGGTGCTCGAGGTAGCACCCGGATTCTACAAGTAGACCAAGATTCCATCAAGGAGCTATCCAAAGGGCGTTTAGCCCGTTACAACTATCACGAGGATGCCAATGCATCTCCTTAGCACAGCCAAGGTGAGAAGGATGTATAGGTGTTGTACCGTTGTATTCAAAAGCTAAAGGAGTGTAGTAGTGCCTATGTAGGCTGCTAGTATACAGAATAAAGTTCAAAAAGCAGAGATTGCATAAAGTGTGTAGGTTATAGCTGTTAAGGGTTCGTTGTCGACAACAAGTGCATCCGAAACACTAAAGATATACTCTTCAGCAATAACTAAGCACTTATTGCACCGGCACAATATAAAACTACTAAACTTATAAAACTACTACACCTATAAAACTACGTTAAAATTCTACTAGAACTACTAAATTTTTCTAAAACTACTGTGCCGGTGCATAGAGTGATTAGTTAGTATAAGGGAGTATATCTTTCGTGCTGGGTGTGCACTTGCTGGGGGCATCGAAGAATCCTTATCCTATCGATCAACTTGTTACACTTAAACAATATCAACACACTTCATGCTATCTTTTGCTTTTTAAACTTCGTCTTGTATACTAGTAGCTAACTTAGGCACTACTACACCCATTTCGCTCTCAAATACAGCTGTACAACACCTGTACACCCCTCTCCTCCTTAGCTGCACAGAAGAGATGCTTCGACGTCCTCGTGATAGTGTCTTCATACACTCCAACACCTGTACACTACTAGACTTTGTAGATTTCTTGTAACGAGGACTTAAGGTACATGTCCCTCGAGGGAACAGAGTACGCGCTAAACCTGCTTATAAGGCGCGCCTCGCTCTACAGAGAGAGGCAAGGATTATTCTCTTTACAACCTACACCTGTAGTCTGAATATACGAGCTATCTCCCACTATCCTTAGTAACGTGAAGCAAGCACTATTGCCTACAGTTACGCCTTACATTTCCAGAGACTTTGCTAAAAATACGTACTTAAGAACGCTCTAAATTTAAAAAGATAGAGCTTTTTTATTATTAAAGTAAGATAAAAGAGTTATTTTTAATATATATATTCTGTAAAGCCTTTTATAAAACAGAAGTGTTGCTAAGCTTCTCTTGCCTCTTGATTGCCTTACATTCGTAGACATAGCGCTGCATTAAGTAACGCACTTGTTAGTATGTATAGTGTAACAAAAGAAACTACAAGACTGATATAGTTGCTCTAACTAACGTTACTACTGTAACCCAGCACTTCTACCAGTACATTAACAGTGGTACTTAGTGACCACAACGCGACCAAACCCCATCCAATAGCCTTGTCCATTCTCCACCTGCGCACTGGTACGGCAACAAGAAGTCCAGCGAGTGTTGCAAGCAAAGTAGCTCCTGATATTACCAAGGTCGTGCTTACGGCGATGTGGTAGGGCCTGAAGTGGACAGACTGATCTGGGTGTTTTTCATGACGATGCTCGCCCTTGGTAATAATCATGTAGCATCCGCTCAGCCCTACGCCGAGTAAGATGTTCAGCATTGGGCCGCCAAAGCAGGCTGAGAGGGCCATGATGGGGAATCCGAGCCGTGCAACAGTTATGTCGGCGACGAGATCACCAAGTGAGTTGCCAACCGCAAAAATAGTCAACCCGAGGATGGCGTCGGACATGTTGAGGATAACACCCAAGGTCCGCAGAACACCAACGACCTCGTTGGCAATAGTGCTGATCCAAGCAATGGCGACGGCAAACCCAACAAAGCAAAGTGCTGAGCGCCAATTCGGCGGGCGATTCGGCGTGGTGGTGAAGAGGATGAATGCAAGAACGCTGAGAGAACCGACCAAACCGTAGAGCGTATGACGAAGCAAGATACGTGGGTTGTCGGGTTCAATGTTCGCCCATAGGACGAGGACAAGGAAGAAGGGAGCTGTAAACACCTGCACGATTACGAGCCAGCGGTTCCATTGTTTTGGCTCGATAGGTGTAGGGATCGTCGGAAGCTGCTCGGGTGACTGTGCTACAGTGTCTGAATCCGTGATATACACCTGCGGTGGTGGTTGACTGGTGGTCGTGCTGAACGATCCACCATTAGGTTGTCGGGAAGAAAGATTCGCTGGCGATTTGGACTTCGATAAGCCCATGTTTGCAGGTGTTTCCGGTGGCAGCACCAGTGATATGCTACGGGTGTGGGAGTCCCCGCTCCCGCTATGCGGCGTGGCTGCGGGTGGTAGACCGAAGTCTAGAGAAAGCTCTGCGTGGCCTCCATCGTTCTCATCTTTCTGCGGCTCGACAACTGGGAGCGTGATGGTGAGTAAGAAGACGGGTAGACTTGCGACGAGGCCCAAGATTTTGTCAAATATGTTCTTGTCTGACCAACTGGTCAACGTCGGGAATAGGGTGGAGATCAGGACGTGTGGGGTTGGTATGATCCCTGAAGGCCACCATTTTGGTATCTTGGCTGCTTCGATATGACCGAACGGATCTCTTGGGAAGAAACTTGACTCAGGTGATGCGCTAGGCGAGGGTAGACGAAGACTCTGGGGTCTAGAAGTGGATTGCGCCGACCAAGGATAATCAGTATAGGCAGGGAATGGTATTGGAGGAGAAGCGGCATCCGGTACGGTCAACTTCAGACTAGGGGGCTGGGATCGAGAATCACTTTCTGTTAGCGGAGTCGAACGAGGGCTCAGTGATGGTGAGATTGTACGGAGGGGTGCTTGATCCTCAGGACCCGGAGGCGCCAGCCTGTTAGGGGAAGGAAGTCGGTCTCTCGGTGCGACAGGACTTGGTGCTCTGGAAGAGCGGGAGGCTGGCGGAGACAACGAGATGGTCGGCGATGGAGGCGCATCCAGCATTCTGCTTGGTTCATTGGGGGTGGCGGATATGAAGGTAATGTCAGGCACGCCTTGTCCCTGCAGCGTGCTCGGGTGTAGGCGGACATTGTCGATGTCATTTGTGGAAACGGCTCGCGCTCGGTTGCCTAGACTCTGCTGGATGTCGAGATTCGGTCGGATCACATGCAGTGATGCATTGGACGCAGTTGGGTTCACATCAAATGGAGGCCGATCCGCTGGGCCTGCTGTTGAGATGTAGTTTTGCTGCTGGGCAGTCGTATAAGTAGGGTCGTCCGAATACCGCCGCAAACTGATTGGCATCGACTGAATGTTGCGCGACTTTTGCAGGGAGGAGAGTACCGCTCTGAACTCCAAAGCTCCGACCAAACTCGGTCGGATGGGGGTATGAGTGTTGCGTCGGGACATGTTCGGGCGATTGACGCGCATGTTATTTGTCAGCTCGCCCATCCAGCGTTCGCGCTCTTCTTCGTTGTCATCGTCGTCCATGGTATTGTCGCTGCCAGCGCGTTCGAGCATAGAAAAGTCGTCGATGGATACGCCGTGGCCCGGGGTCCTGCTACCAGCACTGATTTCATCGTCATGGTACTCTGGAAATTCTTCTTCTTCGCCACCGGGGGTAACATAATGACTCCTGATGGCGGCTGCCCTCGCTCGTCGCGCCTTCCTCAAATTGAGCCACCAGTGCCAGGCGACGACAAAGGCGACGTAGAAGAGATAAAAGGCCACCATAGTGACCGACTCCCACAGATGCAGTTTCCCGTCAACGATGAAGCCCATGCTGAAGGCAGCCGCGACGAGAAAGAAGCCGACGTCGCGAACGAAGCTCTTGCGCGCGACCTGGAATGGGCGAATCAGAGCCATGGAGCCCGAGACAACGGCCGTGATGAAACATGCAGCACCGATAAGCTCGCCTACAGCCAAACTCGCAGCGTGAGTGCGGAAGGCGGCAAAGGTAGAGAAGACATCGGGACTGCCATTGCCAAAGGCAAGCAGTGTCACGCCAGCCAAGCTCTCGCTCATGCCCAGCATGCGCGCAATTGTATTGAGGTTGACGCAGAAGAAGTCGCTCGCGGCGATGCCAATGGTGCTGAAGAGAAGGGCGAGCCAAAGCGTCATGAGGACGAAGGCAAAGGGCTTCGCATGCGGGAGGCGACAGTAATAGAGGGTCAGGTAGGATATGACGCCGGCTTCTTCATCGGGGCAGTTTGCGCGCACAAAGGCGCATTGGTCTCTGGCGTGGTGAACGAGGCGACACTCCTCGTCCTTGATGGACAGGTCCCTCTTCTGCAATGCGCCAACTATGGCGTTGCCGTCTGCAGCTTGCGACTTGGCCCATGCTAACAGCGATATGAGGGAGATGGCGAGGATGGTGAGGGCGAAGGGTCGTGCCGAGTAACGTGAGCGGCGCAATCGCTGGGCGTGCTTGAGTATGGTGGAGTCGTCCATGGTCACGACATGTTCTTGCGTGAGTCGGAGGGGCCGCGCAAGGGGGGACGAGGGCCGGTTTTAGGTGGAGGGGAGCGTGAAGGCGGCGACGTGCGATAGCGTAACAGATAGCGGAGGACGGTGCGCGAAGCGTTTGGACTGGATCGGCTGATGCGCGACAGCAATGCGTACGTGTGTGGCAGTGTTGGCGATTTGCGAAATAACGAACGTCATCGTAGCATGATAGCGATATGGGGAGAGAAGCCCGGATCTTGGAAGTTGGAAAGAAGGGCGACGCGGAGCGATAGAAGCACAGGGTTTCTGGATGACGGTGTTCGTCGCGCTAATAGAGATGGCAAAAGTGTGGCGCAGGCATGTGGCTGAGTCTTTTTGTGGGTCGTTGGATCTTCACAGTCTTCCGCCTTGTGCTGTCACACATGAACTCTTCTTTTCGTTTCTCACTTCCAACACCTCAACACGCCCTGCGTTTTTGGAGAAGCGAGAACAGTGTATTGATGTTGCAGCTGATCCGGTTTGTGCGCGTCTACTTTTTCCTTTTCTTTCCTTAACTCCACAAGACACTTCGACGCGGCTCCTGGCTTCTTACCGTTCATCTCCGCCACTCAGGTCATCGCTCAAGGCGCCAGTCAAGTAACCACTGCATACATCTCTCGTATATTATTGGCACACTGAGATCTTGAGAGGCTCGATGGTCTATATACCAGGCAATACTAGCTTCGTTAATGCCACCTGGTAGGCTATGTCTCTGTTACTTGTGGACTCCTGACTTTATTCTTCTCGATCGAGAGATCACCAGACTTCTCAACATATGCTTGCTAATGCAGAAATTTCAATCCGTTGACGTTATCACCACATACAAGACAAGAATAAAGCGGGCATAGAGACAGTATACCTCACCATCAAGCCTACATTAACTTCTGAAACAAAGCTCCATAGAGACTGAATGAACTCTAAGCTTCTAGATGCTTTATGTCTACATTGCAACGCTTAACACATACTTGTACTAGGGCCAGGTATGATATATTCCAATGAATATCTACCTTTTCCTCCTCATAGGGCGCATGGCGACCTTCGTTTCATCTCGCTACTGCTCAAAATTCTTTGAGGTACCCGGATAGCCAGCCCCACCTTCAACACACATCCCTTTCCAGATCTGTATTAGCTCTTGTGGAAGTATAGCCATATCAAGGTCTCTCTCACTCGCACTCGCTAGAGCCTTCCAACCCTCCACATGCTCTGCACTCGTACTATCGACGACATAGGTATAGTTGTCGAACTTGTCAGACCCGACAGCAAGCATGGCATCCATGCCGCTGGCAAATCCGAAGACAGCGAGGAGTTGTTTGTACTTGGCCCAGTTGGCGTCTGTCATGGGGATACCAATTGTGTCTAGACGTAGGTGGGAGAAGTCAATGGGCGTTCCATACGCAAGTCATACAGGCCACTTACAGACAACGTTCGGAAGAATGCCATCGTGTTCTACAACCGTGTGCAGAGATTCCGCCATATAGCTATCAATAAAGGTTAAGAGCCTTTCGCGGTCATCTAGACAGAGAGCAGACCCTGTTTCGCGGATTATCCGGAGAGGGCCGAGAAAGATATGACGCTCCTTGGCCTTGAGGGCAATTAGTTGCGCAGCTTGAGAAATAAAGAGATTGGTTGAGGCTTACATCAGATCCAGGCGTAACTGCACGACAAGGCGGAGCTCATTCAGAATTAGGATCCATCCCGTCAAACACTGGTGTATCTCGAGTCGCACGATTGTGAGCTACTGCCATGCTGCCTGACCCAGTGAAAGGAGTCATACCGTCGGGTGAAGCATACGGGGGTAGTCTATCAGAGGCTGTGCATTTGTCTCCGCCTGAGTAGCCGACGATACGATAGTCAAAAGGTGATCTGTATGATCCCTTTTCCCACCCATGTTTTGGCGCGCCAGGCGGAATCAACGCGGCCTGACGCATTGAGTGTGCAACTTCTGACGCAATCGAGCCTGCTGCTGTTCTTTGCTCTTGATAAGTGACAACAGGGGTAAGAGGTGCTTGCGTGTGCATGAGGTTACGCGCTTCGGAGAGCCGGTTGCCAAAATCAGGGTCCACAAACCGTGTATACTTGAAATGCTCCACCCACTGCGGAACCGTTGACGAAGATGGAGATGACGAAGCCTCGTCAATGCGATGAGTTATATTCATGTTCTTTGGCTGAACGCGATTGAGAAAATTGAAGAATTGCGCTAGAAATCTGGGGTATAATATGAGATGTCTTAGGAGGAGTAGTGGGTGAAGCGAACGAACACTGAAAGCTCCCAGCTACCTTACATTCGCTTGAGAAAGAGCACTGTTTCTGATTCGCCACTGTTAGTGAAAGAACCCAACGACCCAAATCAGCCATAGTGTCAAGCAGGAACTCACATTCACCGCCAGTCTCTAGGAAATCTCGGTTGTTTCTCTATTTTCATTATCAACTAACGAGGGTATGCATACGCGTGCGAGCCAACCTCGCCATAGTGTAATCCATGTACTGGTTCCTCTACCCACTGACGAATCCAATACACTCACATTATTCTCCAAAGTAAAACACCAAGAACACTCACGGACCTGGCGCCCTTGCTGCGGCGTACAGCATGCATTGGCGTCACATCAAATGGCGGGCGCCATGGCAGAAGCGCCATCTCTGAGTACTAGAGAGGTTCCAGGCGGAAGACGCAGCTAAGGAAAAGGCTGAAGCTGTTCAGAGGCGTCGAGATAAGACTGCTGGTGTATGTCTCAAGACAATCCAAAACATCGACCAGACTGGCTGCACTAACATCCAACAGCGTGTCACACTTGAGCGTCTTGAGAAAGCTGAGAGCATGTGGAATCGCTGCAAGCGCTCGATACGCTGCTCTCGTGATGGAACGTGGTTGGAAATACACATCAAGCACGGGTCATTGATCAGTGGCGGATAGACTGCTGAGATAACTAAAGATGGAAACATAGGTGATCAAGACAGATGGAATGTCAACAATATATTTGAGGACTGGGAAGGCGACTACACGAACGTACTGGCAGAATACGAAATCTTCTAACGGCAATTAAGAATAGGAATAGTAACCCCTGTAGCAGATGCTGTCACGATGTGTATGTGGTTGTATCTTCGTGCAACTCGCATTCTACGACGACAGGAATCAGACGCCACTCGTTCCTGGAGTTGCAACTGCATCACAATGAAGTTTGAAAGAGTTCTACCTGTAGTATGGAGTTGAAAGCAGGCGAGGTATCAAGTGTATACCATTGACTATCGAGATTCTTGCTTAGTGTCACATGCGCGTGTCGCTAATTGAATTGTCTCATTCACGAAACATGACCACTTTCTAGCAAATGAAAGCTTTTCGATAGCCTTCGATGGTCGATGAGTCAGCTAAGAATACGCAGTAGTGGTGTGGGCGTGGCGGATCCACGAGCGACATGATTCTCGTGCTCTGTAGCAAAGGCCATTCCACAAACAATCTTTAACACAAAACGGGCGAGCGTGCCTCTCTCTCTGGTCATGATAGAATGGCTCGATCCATCGTCAACGATGAATTACCTTTCTTCCTCATCCCGGTAGCCTCAGGCGTGCGCTCGCGGCGCCATCTCGTCTTGATTCGACGTGTTGAGGCGCATAAAGACATTTCAAGAATATATCCAGTCTGCAGTCGGCGCTAATCAGGAAGATTGGACTACAATCGACTGGGCATATGTCTCTGAGAAGGCTTCGCTCGTCCAGCAAGCAGTGGATGAACTGCTTGTCTACGTTACCCGCCGTCCGAGGTCAAGGATCGCCTGCCGATCATCAGTCGTCATCAGGCAGTTGCGGATCTTAAAAGTGTTTCTCGAAGGAGAGGTAAGTTCTGAGTAAGCTTGCTGCATGGATTCACATTTCTTGAATTGACTCATTCAGGGCTGCATAGGCTACGTCCAGTCACTAGAGGTGATGGCGAAAGGGATGAGACGCGCATCGACTATTCTTTGGACTCAAATTTCTTTTAGCCCCTTCGGTGAGGGGCTCGATATAGGAAGCGTAGTCGCGAAAGATTGTGCTTCGCAGCGGTGCTCTATAGGTTGGGAGAAGTTCACATTGCAATTTGACCGGATCTAGAATTACTAAGCTAGTCTGGTCACTCGTCGTGGATGTGGGCGATCGGCCTGCTCAAGGCCATCAGTTAGTCATTTTTCCTTGTTTAGCAAAACGAAATCGGTGTTTGAACAACGAGCTGGCCTCAATACCTTGTACGTGATGTGCGATTGCGCAGGAGAGAAGAGGTGGGTTGTTTGGCGATCGTGGCGCCTAACAGCGTTTCCAACGGGACGTAATACTGTACGGTTGAAGCTATCGTGAGGTACGTACGGGTCGATTTCTGGTGTTGTACGTACTGTATGTCCAAAAAAAGCTCTAAGTACGAGCCGTAGCCGTAGTACGTTCGCTTAGACCACATACGGACCGTACAATTGCCTAATTAGGAAACTGCTAAGCTTGTTTTGTAAATTGAAGCTGCTGTAGGCGCTCGGGGAGCTGTATCGTGGTGTTGAGGATAGATTTTTCGGCCAACGTCGTCGCCCAGGCAGCTGTACAACCCACCACCGATCGAGCCGGTGGTAGGGTTGTGGACTGTTGTGCGGTTTCTCGAAACCCACGATCGGTATCGTGGTGTTGAGGATAGAGCTTTCAGCCAGCGTCGTCGCCCAGGCAGCTGTTGTTGCTGGCTATATTGCTGCTGCTGCCAGCGACCCCGCTGTTGCCGCTGCCTTGCTTGCTATCCCAGCGTTGTACGTGTTGTTGTAGCTTCAAAACTTCGCTTTTAACGACGCCGTAACGTAACTAGTTCTTCTAAAGTTGTAGAGCCTCTATCGTAGCTGCGCTAAGGCGGTTTCGATTGCTTGTAACTGTCTGTTTAGCGGTTGAGAAGATACGCTCACACTCGCAACTAGTAGCGGGGATAGAGAGGTAGTTAGTAGCAATCTTAAAGACTACTAGGTACTTCTAGCGTCCGATTTCAAGCCACTAGCGCTAAGGATTGTAGAGGAGAGCGAGTTGTTGTTCGCTAGCGTTTGTAAGGTCCTTACGGAGGTCGTTAAAGTACTCCTCTAGCTAGCTTGCACGCTTTTAACGCTTTTAAGACTTTAAGCTAGTAAGAAATATAAGATTAACAGCTATTGTTTAGCTGTAGAGGTTAGCGTTGCCGCTAGGTACCTTGCGACGCGGCAGCGGCAACGCTGTATCGTCGTCGTCTACCTCTGCTGCTATATAGAGCTTAAAAACCTTTATTATAGAGTCCTTTGCGCGCTTTACCTAATTAGCGTACTACTTCTAGTAGGTTTAAAACTAGGCAAGGCGTAGGGCGGGATAGAGAGCAGTTGCAACAACGTAATAGCTAATTTAGGGTTGTATAATTAGCTTTTTAAAGTATAAGGTAAGCTTCTTAAGGCTATATTTTACAGCAGCTACAAAGTAATTGCTGTTATTACTATCGTTGTTAAACCTAGCTTTAGTAGAGCTGTAGAGAGTCTACAAAGCTTACAAGCTTGTTAAGGTTTGCTACAACAACCTAAAGCTAGACGTACTGTTATTACTCTCTAGGCGCTTTGTTATCTTAATAGGTGCTTATAGAAAGTTAATAAGCTATTATACGCTCTCTTACTCCTTGCTAGAGATCTTGTTGTTAAGTAGGTTGTACTTGTTGTTGTAGCCTTGCAAAGCTTGTTGTTGTAGTCTTGTTATAAAGCGAGTAATTAGGTTACAAAGCTCTAGGCAACAGAGGAGCATATAGTACACTAAGTACTAGCAGACGCCTCTATCGTAACGTAATTAAAGCGTGTTATACGTATATAGGTTGTTATTATTGCGTAGTTCTTTCTAGAGTAATAGAAACAACTTATAACGCTTATAAGAGGCGCAAATTGTAACAGGCGGAAGCCTGGGGATGAGAAGCCTCGGCTGGGTAGCCTCGGGACTAGTGCAGCCATCCGAACTCGCCCGGGATTGCGCCGGAACCCAGCCGGAGTTCGATGTGGGCTGGAGGAATCTTCTGACCTTGCTCGGGATGGTATCGGAGCTTAGGCGGAGCTCAGCCGGAGCACCAAGTATCACCCGGAACTCGCCTGGAGTTCAGAACCGCCACACATACAAATATCTATCCTATCTCAAGATAGCTTCGATAGTTAATTCATCTCAACCTAAACTACCGGCAAGCATCTCTTGATCAGCCCGTTACAAACAATATGTTTGTTGCTATTAACAACTTTAACTTAGTCTATTGTACGCGCGTTGTAACAGCGCTTACAAAGCTAGTACTACTTTATTATCTTATCTATATCTTTGTACGTAAGGTGTACCCTATAACGCTATATTAGGGATACTAAACGTCTGCTAAGGAGTTAGCTTTTGCTTTTTACTACGTATAATAAACTTTGTTTATTTAAGCGTATCTTACTCTTATATACGCAGCTAAAATTAACTATAAACGTAGGCTTGTTGTTGTTAAAACTTAGCTTAGAAACCTATAAGGATACACCTAGCAGCGTAGGGGTTACTAGAGGTAATTAAGATAGTAATTCTAATAATACTGTATAACAAAAGGCAGCATAGTAGAATATAAGATAGTTGTAAAGGCGTAACTGTAGGCAATAGTGCTTGCTTCACGTTACTAAGGATAGTGGGAGATAGCTGGTATATTTCGAC
>JALZWT010000056.1:0-16150 GCA_023621305.1 Alternaria sp. M3903
GTACGATTGTAGAGGTGCGCAAAGTTGGTGGGGTGCGGCGCTCGCTTGTACGCGGCGCTCGCTTGTAAATCATGTTAATTAAAGATCTAAAGTAGTTTTTTTACTTAATAGTTAGTAGAGCCTAAGCTAATTATATATTAGGTAGCTACTATACTCTTATATTCTAGTTTATAGTAAAGAACTAATCTAGTATACTTATATCTCTACTATCTATGTTATCAAAAGTATAAGAAAAAGAAAAGTTAGAATAGACTATATCTATAAAGTTCGTTATTTAGCTTGTTAATAGGAAATTGTAAAGAGAATACTAGAAAAGCATATATAATTCTATTACTAGTACTTTTAGTTATCTTAAAGGTAGTCTTTATTAATAAAAACTAAAAAACTACTATATTATCAAGTAGCTTCTTAGGTAGTTTTAGTTGTTACTTAGTCTTCTAAGACAAGGCGTTTGTTAGCTCTAATTCTTTTATATTTAGTTATCTACTGTATATTAGAATTAAGATATTAGATAGATAACGTTAAAAAGAGAAGTTTGAAGTCTTTATTATATTGATCCTAGAATTACTGTTCTATATACTTTAACTCTAGCTACTTACTCTTAGCACTACTTATTTTTATATTCTTATACATAAACTACTAAGCTGTAATTAGTTCTATTAACTATATTATAGGTTTCAAAAACACCTTCCTTTTCTATAATATTATTAAGTATAAAAGACTATTAGCTTTAGTTATAATTGAAATAAACTTCTATATAAGTATGTATTTAGCTATATATAGTAAGCTAAGTAAGTATTTTAAAAAAATACCTCTATTCTAATATAGAAACGTATAACTTGACTACGTTTTATTAAAAACTTAATACTAAGACGTCTAGAATATTAACAAGCCGCTATGTTTTACTTATATATAATCTTAGCTCTGTTTAGTATTTTACTTATTAATTATAGAGTTTACTTAAAAGAAGTTATAAAAAGCATTTAGATAAGATACTTTTAATAAGTCCTTAGAACTTTTAAAAAAAACCTTACTAGACTATAGTATAAGAATATTCTTATCACTAAGTTATTTTAAAGATATAATCTATAAACCTTTAGAAGATTCTATTAAACATTCTTATATAAGATATAGTATAACACTATTAAGAATATAAAATATACTTCTACTTCTAGAGCTATTAGTACTAGATAATACTATAAAGTCTATATTAAACTTATAACTATACGCACAACTTCTTTCTAAATAGATTTATCATAATTTACTAATATATATTAGACTACTTTCTATAATTATTATTATCTTTAGTAGTTTTTACCTTATACTATTTAATATATTATAAGAATACTATACTAGTACTTAAAAGACTTAGAAGTGTAATATACTAGGTAAAAACTTAAAATTTATATTTAGTATACTCTAAATAATACAGATATTAAGTTACTAGTAATTTCTTCTTATATATTAGCTTAAAAGTATTTTTATTTATTACAACTAGCTAAAGCTAGTTAAGACATAGGTACGTAGATACGTAGGTTCTAGTAGCAATAGAGTAATCTATAGTAGAAGTAAATACTTTTAATGTCTTTGTAGGCTTTAAGAACAAGGCTTATAGTATTTCTATATTACGTACTATTAAATTATCGCGTTATTACATAATATTTTAGTGTTTCTAAGGAGATTTTAAGTTGCTAAGCTTAACGTACTTAAACGTTTCTTTCTATTAACACTAGAATATTAGCTTCTTACTCTTGTATAATAAGCTACTATAGTTGCAATACAATAGAATATACTTATTACTATAGCTATTACTAACACTACGTAGAGATTAAGTAGTAGTATTATTACGTATATTATAGCAATTACTTTGTTATAAAGCACTGGTGCTATAATAACTATAATTTTAATAATAACTACTGTTACTACTAAGTAGCTATAAGTACCTATAGCTTAGTAGTAGTTCTATTATCTATGGTAACTATATATGTTACGCGCCTACGCTCTTTTATATTATTTTCTAAACTATCTAAGTTATTAAACTAGTTATATACTACTTTATTATATATTAAACTACTGTTTATACTTATAATAGCACTTAAATAGTTTTAATAATATAATCTAGCTAGCTATTGAAATTACTATTAATTATTAACTTAAAGTATTTATACTACCTGTCTATCTACTTACTACTAGCTAGGTATACGTTATATAACTACTATACTAAGTAATTTTAACTAACAGCAAACGACTTATCTACTATACTTTTATCTTTACTAGCTTTCTTAATAAGAGTACTAATTAAGAGATAACTAAAAAGAAAATTATAGTTATAAATAAGCTTGTTATTAAACTCTTTATTAGTAAACTTGTATAGAAGACTAAGAGAGTGTACGCGTCTCTAGAACTTATACTTTAGGTTACTCTTAAGGTAGTGTATACTTATAATAATTAAATAATAACTAAATAATAACTAAGTAATAACTAAATAATACCTAGATAATAACAACAATTAATAGTAGGTTCTATTATAGTTTTAGTTCTAGTTATAGTTATAGTAATAGTTATTACTAGGCGCCTTAAGACTAGGCGCTTAATAGTTATAGTCCTATTAAATATAATAATTTACTTTATATCAAAGATAGTAAGCCTAAGTATAACAATAAAGCTTTAGATACTAGAGTATAGATATTAAAAGAAGAATATTTAAGTCTATATTTAAATATTTTCTAAGGTTTAAGTTCTACAATTTAAAACTCTAGTTACCTACTTTTAACTATAGTTATTACTAATAAAATTATACTCTTTTTCTAATATTAAGCTTTAAAGTAACTATCTAGAGCTAAGAGCTCTATAGTAGCTCTGTAACATTATATATAATCTAAAGCTTTAGCTATAATCAATTAAACTTCTATATAAGTATATATATAGCTATATATAGTAAAGCTAAGTAAGTGTTTAAGATTACACTTCTACTACAATAAAATAAGGTATAAATAAACAGCGTTATTTCTATATTTTATTACTAGCACGTTTATTATATTAACAGTAGTACACTTGTTAAATTAGAAGCCTCTAGTCGCTAGATAAATAAAGATAATTATAGATAGTGTAAGTTTATACGTTATACGTAATACTTTGTTTCTAATAACTAGAAGAAATCTATTATTAATCACATAGTAATTATAATAAGTAATTAAAGTTACAATATCTAATATCCTAGCCTAAGTATGATAAGATAGGTAAGTATACTTAATTAAGAATTATGTATTTAAAGTATTTAAAGATTATATTATATAATATAATATAGTTATAAAAGAATAGAATATTGCATAGAAGTTAGTAGATCTTTAAGCCTTATCTTAACGCCTAAATAGAATAGTACTCTTTATTACAATAATATAATTACGATTATTGTATTAATCTGTTTAGAGCAAAATATGCCTTTAGTATTTCGAGGTATATATTTCGCTATCTATAGTACTTTAGTTATAACTATAGATCTAGCATAACCTAATAAACCTTTTTTAAGCTTTATTAATATAAATATATTACTTTCTTTAATAATAAGAAAATAGTATATCTCTTGTATTATTATTAGCTATAGCTACTACTAAAGGAAAGAGTTAGATAAGCTAATACTTATATTATAAAAGTTATAGTTAAGCAAAGTAAAGCTTACTTAGAGATGTATTGTTTATCCTAGAACTAGTATAGGCTTATAAAAAAATTAGAACTTAGATTTTAACTTTTTTAATTATTAGAAATCTGAAATTCTTAATATAATTATCAATTACTTTTATCGAACTTTATTACATAGAATTTTAGAAATAAATACATAATTATACAAAAGCAATATCTTGTATTATACTTTACTATCCCTTCTAAGATCAGCTAGTAATTACTAAAGTTAATACTTTAACTCTATATTGTATATAGTAAGATAACTATAAGCTTTATTTTAACTAAAATTAAAAGAAGTAAACAAACTCTTTTAATTTATTCTAGCTATATTAAATATCTTAGAAGGTACTGACTGATAGTAAACATTACAAGAACTGTGATTAATAAAGTTCTTTTATTACTCCTATTAACTTGAGCTACTACTTTAGAATATACTATATGCCCTATAATATAGTAGAGTTAGAGTATCTTATAGCCTTTTACTACTTCTTTACTAATAATCTTCTAATATCAGAATAAGAGAATAGTAATCATAGTATTAAGTAATTTAAGCTTAGATTACTTATATTGTATTTAAGTAATTAATTACTACTTCTATTTTATACTAGAAAGAAAATCAAATCTAGGTTCTATAATAGAATTACTATATCTTAAAGTTTTTGTATAAAGTATGTAATATAGTTTACTATATATTAACGAATTCTAAAACACTCTCTCTTTATAGCGTTAACCTTATACGCTATAATATTATAGCTCTAATTATAATAGAAAGAGTTTATAAAGAACATTATATATAGATAGATATAGTAAGCTTAGGTAAGCGTTAAGAAGTATATTAACACTTTAACATAATATTTAGTAACTCAGTAGTGTTGTACTTACGTTTTATTACTAGCACGTTTATTTAAGTTAATAAATAGCTTACTTTATTAGATTTTATTATAATAGTATTATACTAATCACAGTAGATATTAAAGGATCGTGAACAGAATATAAAATAAAATATAATTTTAAAGTATAGTCTAGTACAGTTTTTTATAACAATAAAGAGATTAAAATAGCTTATAGTACTATAAATAATAGTATCTTAAGATTCTATATATAAAGACGATATCGTATTCTCTTTTAAAATCTAGATATTAGTTATAGAGTTATACAATATCTATATTATTGTAAATTCAAGCTGCTACATAATTACTACTTAATCTTTCGTCTACTTATAGTTATATATAGATTAAAACTTGTTCTATTAGAAATATATTATGTTCTATTTTTATCTTATTTTATTTATAGACAATATATTAAATTAGATAAAGATATTTATTTCTAATTTAGGCTTATTTCTACTAGTTTTAGTAAGGTAACTAGATACTAGTTCTAAGAGATGTAGCGCGTAATAATTAGAGATTAAATTTACTACTATAATACTTTTAAAGTTCGATATTATACTAGACTACTTTCTATTATAGTATTATTACTACTAATTTCTTTGTAGGTATAAGAACAATAACAATGCTAAACGTAGCGCTTAGAGCTTATGCCTTCTACATTAGACTATTAGAATCGCGCGCAATACTATATTGCTTTATTACTAATATATCTATACTAATATGCTAAGTACTAGCTGTCTCTTTCTAGTAAGTACTATATTATAAGATTAGCCTAACACGCTTAGATAGATAATAGCTTAACTATACTAGTTCCTAATACTACTTCTGTCTTTTTATTTCTGTTTTTCTATTATCTACTTAGTTATACCTAGCTTGCCTACGTATACTATCTCTAAAGCCTTTCTAATTTATATATATACGTAATTGCTTAGCTAATTTAATTAATTTATTAAAGAGGTAGATAAAAAGAAGTATAAAAATAAGTATAAGAATAAAGATAAGAATAAAAATAAGAAGAACTTATAATAGCATAGTAGCTTTATTTATAAGTAATTAAAGAAATAATTAATTTAATTCTAAAAAGTTAGAAACAATATAAACTATATACTATTATATGCATAGGTATTTATAAAATACGCTATCTTCTACTAGCGTAACTTACTAGCTCTAGCTCTAGCTCTTAACATTTTTAAGTAAAAACGTAATATCTTTTATATAAGGAAACTATATTTCTATATTTTATTAAATAAAAAAGCATATTATTAAGCTATAATTTATAGTAATAGTTATAGACCTTATAAACTATAATACTAAGAATATTTACTAGTATTAGGTCTTTTTATAAGTCTAGAATATAGTTAATATTAACTTAAGGCTATCTCTATACCTTTAGATAGATAAAGAATAAGTAAAGCTATAGTGCTAAGTAGTAAATAGTATTATTATAGAGCTTACTATAAGTAATAGCTGTTTTAGAGAGGTAGAGTTAAGTATGATAGTTAATAACTAAGAATATAATTAAAGATATAATTATAAATTTAATTTAAGATATAATATTAATTTCTAGCGCTAATTATTCTAAGAGGTATAAGTATATTATATACTTCTAAGCGTCTGCTTATTAAGTCTAATACTTAAGTATATTATAAGGTTTTGTAGGCTTTTTTTCTAGGTGCTGTAGTCTATTTCTCTAACGCAACTTAGTAATAATAATATTGCGACGCTGTAGTCTAATAAGCTCTCTTTTTTCAGTACGCTATATAAAGTTATACCTAAGAGTAATCTAATAAATCTATAGAATTTGATAGACTTGCTAGAAATTACTTAAAAGTCTCCTATAATCTCTTTCTAGACAACTGCAATTATAACTAATAATAAATTAAGAAATATTAAGGCTTTTTACTACTTAACTATAGGAATACGCAAATGTTATTACTAACTATATTCTATAGTACATGCCTAGGCAGGACAGGCAACAAAACTATATATAATACAGCTAATTAGAGTAGGTTAATAGTTTTTTTAAGTATTTTTTACTTTACCTTTATACTTAAATAACATTTTATAATTATAACGCCTACGCTACTAATAGATTTAAAAGATTTTATATAGAGCTTAAGTTTAAACTATTATAACTACGTTCTGCTAAAAGAGAACAAAAACTGCTTTATAGTATTAATTTATTATAGATTATAAGCATAGGGTAGAGTGCTTAATATAGCTAATATATTATAGAATTATAACAGAATAGCAGTATGCTTGCAAAGGTAGAAGCCTCTAAATGTTTAATAAAAAAAAGCAATAATTCTTAATATTTATTACTAATAAAGTATAGTACTAAGCTATAGTTTATAGTAGTAACTAATAAATTCTATAGACTACAATACTTAAAGTAACTATAAGTATTAAGTTCTTTTTTAAGTCTAGTGTATATTTAAAGTACACTTAAGGCCTATTTATTTACTTTAAGTAAATAGAAGATAACTTAAAATCTAGGACTAGCTAGTAAATAGTATTCTTATTAGAGCTACAAAAGGTAATAGTAAACTGCGTAAGTAGTTGCGTAAGTAATTATATAAGTAGTTATATAAGTAGTAGCTTAACTTAGTTATAATAATTAACTATAACTACAAATATAATTATAGATAAAATAGTAGTATTTAGCGCTTATAATAATAGAAGTATAAGTGTATAATATACTTAAATAAGCCTACTCTATAAGGCTATATCTTTTAGTACTATAGTTTATTTTTAAAATATTATTTTACTCAAGTCTAATAAGCTCTTGTTTCTAAGGTTTAATTAATTTACTAGAAGTTATCTTAAGCCTCTTAAAGTTTCTTTCTAAATAGTTATAGTTATAAGTAATAGTAAATTAAGAAATATTAAGGTTCGCCTCTAAACTATAGAGATACGCAAATATAATCTTTCTCTAAAAGTAATCTACTTATGTTTTTATAAGTATTTCTTATACTAAACTAGAATAAAATTTTAGAACTATAGCGTTTATAGTACTAATAGATCTAAAAGATATAATATAAAGCTTAAGTTAAAATTACTATACTTACGTTCTATTACAAGTAAAATAGCTTTATAGTATTACTTTGTTATAGCTTATTAATCTAATATAAAGTGCTTAACATAGCTAAGATTATAAAATTATACTAAATTTATAGTATACGTACAGAATTAGAGACCTTTACATGCTAGTTCTAATTATAATAAAAATAGTTATATTTATACATGCTATTTTCATATTTTTACTAATATAAAATAGATAAAATATAAATATATAGTAATTAGAGAGCTTTTTATCTAACTCCTTATTACTAAGATTAATACAAAAGACTACAACAGCGTTTATAACCCTTTAGCAATAACCTTTAGCTACTTTAAATATTACTTGTATTAATAATAATTAAGTAATTATTATTTTAAGTAGTAGGTTTATTATAGCTATTTTTATTTATATTACTAAGGCTGTTAAAGTTACAAACCTAATAGCTATTATCTTATTAGGTATATAAGTTTACTCTATATAAAAGTTAATATATTAGAGTATTAGATTTATTAAGAAGATATTTAAGTTACTACCTAAAATACTTTCTAAGTTCTAGCTTTAATAGTATAATACCTTATACATCTACTATTAGCTTAGCTTCTACTATTTCTGTACAAAGAAACTTATAGTTATTATTTATCTACTTAATCATATTAGAAAGTTTTAAAGAATCTTCTCTTTTAGTATTTTCTATAAGCACTATTAATAAATAGC
Source organism: Alternaria sp. M3903 (assembly GCA_023621305.1). Classification (NCBI taxonomy): domain Eukaryota; kingdom Fungi; phylum Ascomycota; class Dothideomycetes; order Pleosporales; family Pleosporaceae; genus Alternaria; species Alternaria sp. M3903. Next base: position 8,347 of record JALZWT010000056.1, read on the forward strand.
TATAGTTAAAACTTATAGAGTGTCTAGAATAATCTATGTATAAATAGGTATAGTAAAGCTATGTAAGTAACTAAAAAATGCCCTTAATTATAGTAGAATTTAGTATAACTTAATAAAGTTAGATATAAGTCCTATTACTAGTATATCTGTTATACTAATAGCTTAGAGACAATCTAATTTATATAATTATATACTTATTTTAAAATACATATATGCTAAGATTTAGAGCTTTGTTTAGTTTAAGTACGTATCTAGAGTTAGGATTAAAATATTAAAGCTTTATAGTAAGTACGTCTAAGCTCTAATTACTACTATTAATTAACCTAATATCTATTCTATTGTCTTTTTTGAGGTTTTTATATCTATAAGTATAGTGTTATTTTATTAAATTACTATAGGTTTAGCTATAATTAGTATATTACTCTTTACTTAGTTTCTATAAAATATTAATAGTAGGGTATAGTTTTAAGCTTTCTAGAGTAATATATAGAAAAAGCAGTTAAAACTTAAAGTCTAATAAAATCTTTTTTATTATAGTGCTATGCTATACTATAAGTTTATAATATAAAATAATTATAAAGTGTTCTTTATAATAAATAACAAAATACCTAAGACTTTAAAACTCTATATAAGTTAATTAAACTTCTAGAGAGATAGCTTATTATACTACACTAATAATCCTATTATTATTAGGTTTTATATATCTTTATAGTCTAGTACTTAAAAAAGATAGTCTAAGGACTTTATAATATAAAAGATATTAAATAGGCTAAGACAAGTAAAGACCTTATATACTTCTTTAATAGTGTTAGCTTAAAATATTACAATCTTTATTTTTATTTTTATAAAGATATATATATATACCTGTATACATACAGCTATATATAGTTAAGCTAAGTAAGTGTTTAAGAATAGACCTCTACTATAGCATAACATAATACAATCTAACAGCTTTATATGTGCGTTTTATTACTAGTATATCTATTAAATTAGTTAATACTTTTAAATATAACGTAATAAGAATAAGCTCTCTAATATAGCTTTGTTACTATAAATTTCTTTATATAAGAATAATAACAATACTAAGCGTAGCGCTTAATACTTAGCTCTTAGAGATTAAACCTTTATATTATACTTCTAGAATTACATATAACACTATATTACTATATTACTAATATATCTATATTAATATTATAAGTACTAGCTATCTTTTCTGCTTAACACAACTAGTTAGATAAGAGCTTAACTATACTAGTTTCTAATACTACTTTAACTTATCTATCTATATTCTTTTACTATTTACTTATTAGTTATATCTAACTTACTATAGCTTTACGTATACTATCTTTAAAGCCTTCTTAATTTGTATATAAATATATAATTAGTTAGCTAGTTTAAATAACTTATTACAAGAAAGAATAAAAATAAAGATTAATAAATATTATAATAGTAAAGCAGCTTTATTTATATGTAAGTAAAGAAATATCTAGCTTAGTTCTAAATATTTAAAATAGACTAAAACTATATACTATTACTCTTAGCTATATATACGTTCTTTAGATACGCTATCTTCTATTAGCGTAAGAATACTAGCTTTAGCTCTTAAATTAATAATACAGAGATTTGATACCTGTTATTAAAAAGAAATATATTTTTATATTTCTTTAAGTAATAAAGTATAGTATTAAGCTATAAGTATAGTAAGAACTTATAAGTTTTTAAACTACAATATTAGAAGTAACTACTAGTAGTAAGTTTTTTTCTAAGTCTAGTATATAGTTAACGTAAATTTAAAGCTTATTCTAAATTTCTAAGTAAATAGAACATTAGTAAAGCTTTAGTACTAATTAGTAGATAGCCTTTTATTAAAGTTGCTAAGAGTAATAGTATATTATATAAGTAGTTGCGTAGGTATTTACATATATAGTTATGTAGGTAGTTATATAAGTAGTTATATAGAGGTTTAATAGTTAAGCATAATTATGAAGATTATTATTAATATTATTATAGATATAATAACAATATCTAATAGTAAAAATATTATAGAGATAAGTAAGTTATATACTTAAAAGAGTCTATATATTAACTTGTATATTATAAGGCTTTTAGGCTCTCTCTTTCTAGACACTATAGCTTATATATCTAATATAATATAGTAGTAATAATATTGTAACGCTATATAATAATAAGCTCTTTTTTTTTAAGTTAAATAAACTTCCTAAGAGACACTTAAAAGTTTCTTATAGTTCTCTTCTAAATAGCTATAATTATAGCTAATAATAAACTAAGAAATAAAGGTTTTTACTACTTAACTATAGTATTACGTAAACGTTATTTTAAGTTCTTTTAGTTATCTTAAGCCTACTTAGTTCTATAGTATTAGACTAAGCAAGATAGGTAGGTAAACTATATATAATATAGCTAATTATAGTAGGTTAATAGATGTTCTACGTAATTTTTACTATATACTAGAATAATACTTTATAAATAAAACGCTTACGCAACTAATAAATATAATTAGTATAGTAAAGAGCTTAAGTTTAGATTACTATACTTGCGTTGTATCAAAGAAATAAATCTACTTTATAGTATTGCTTTATTATAGATTATAAGTATAGAGTACAGTACTTAGTATACCTAAGATTATAGTATTTTAATAGAATAGTAGTATACTTGTAAAAGTAGAAGCTTTTTAACGCTAGAAAAAAAAGATAAATAAATAGAACTTCTATAGATCTTAGTAGAATATTATACTTTATTACAAAATAATAGAAACTAACTCTTTTTTCTTTTATAATAAATACTATAATCTTATATAACAAGTTCTAAAAGCTAGTAACTTATAGAGTTAAACTATTAAGTTAGAATTAACTTATATAACTACATTATGAGGTTTTAAAATCACTTTCTTATCTTAATATTAATTTAAAGTATAAGAGGTTAATAGCTTTTATTAAGATTAACAGAGTTTTAGAATAAGTCCTAATTTAGCTAAATATAATAAAACTAAGTAAGTAACTAATAATACACTTCTACTTTAATATAACATAGTATAATATTATAGCGTTATGCTTCTATATTATAGTAAGAACGTTTTTTATATAAATAAAGTGAAAGCTAGTACGTTTTACAAGAAAGAATAGTGTTTCTTAAAAACGCCTATATAGCTAAAAGAGATAGTATATAGTTTTAGTATGTTCTAATCTTTAGAACTAAGTTATAGTTAACTTTAGTTATTTATAGATAAAGCTATTCTATTATTATAAGTTTTATTTACTAATTTTCTTATTCTTTTATTCTATAGATCTACTAGATTAGCTAACTAACCCTATGTCTATACAAGTTAATTAGCTATAGAGATAGTATATCTATAAAGGTAAGTTAGAGAGAACTAATATATAAAAAGTAGAAGTTAGAGATAGGAGAAAAAAGGTAATATTAGAAACTAGTATTAATAAGCTATCTTTTAGTTAAGCGTAATAAGCAGAACAAATAGTTAGTGCTTATAATATTAATATAGATTAACTAGTACTACTATAGTATAGTATAATATTTAATTTTAATTATATAGTATAAAAAGCCTAAGTTATAAGCGCTATACTTAGTACTATTATTATTTTTGTATTAAAAGATTAGTAGAAATACAGCTATAATAGAGAGTCTAAATTAGAGACTATATTATAATAGCAGATAAGATACAAAGGTAATAAATACTAACTAAGTCTTAAACAATATTTGATACTTACTATATACAGTTCTAATGTAATTAAATATAAGTACTATATAGAAGATTTTAAGCTTATAGCTATTAGTTTTAGTAGATTTATTAATACTATCCTTTAACTTTTAGTATACTACCTTAATTAAAGCTTCTAGATAAGATTTCCTAAGTTAATTAAAAGTTAGAAAGTTAATTTAAACTTAATAAAGTTTTAAAAATACTAATACTACTAAGATACTTAGTTTTGTAAGTATAGCTAAGGTTAACTACTTAATAAGAAACTTTAGTGTTAAGTATAGAGAAATAAGAATTTAGAATACTTAGAGATTTTACTACTATAATAGACTTATAGGAAGTAGATTTATTAAAATTGTAATTAGGTTTTTTAAAATAAGTGCTAATAGAATTTAGAATAAAAAATAAAAGAAATTATTAAACTATTATAATTCTTCTTCTTAGTAGAGAAGTAAATAATTAACTAAATAGTATTTTAAAAGCATATACTAGCAGATACTTCTAATTCTATTAGTACTTTGTATAATCTTAGTATGTATGAGAATATAACAATTCCTTATTTATAGAATAACTATTCTAGTTTATTACAACTATCTTTTTTTCTATTCTTTTTATTATAAAGTGTCTAAAGGCTTATATCTTTATAAGCATACTGCTATTCTACTAGAATACTATAACTTCAGCTATATTAAGCATTTTACTCTTTACTTATAATTAATAATTAATAAATACTTAAAAGTAGTTTTTTTCTACTTTTGTTTACTAGAATATAGCTTTAGTAGTTAAAACTTAAGCTCTATACTATATATTTTAGATCTATTAGTAGCGCAAGCGTTTTATAATAAAATAAAAAAAGTATTTAAGTCTAAAGAAGAAAATACTTAGAAAAAAAGTAAACTTACCCTTATTAGCTATATTACGTATTATTTATTTTCCTATCTTACTTAAGCTAATACTATAGAATATAGTAGATTTAAAGAATAATAATGCTTATGTATTTTTATAGTATAGTATAGAGATTATATTCTTTAATCTTTATTAGCTATAATTATAGCTATAGAGGAAAAGACTATAACAAGCTTTTAAGTAACTTTTAGTAAAGCTATTAAACTTAAAAATAAGATAATAGAATTATAGAGTAATAATACTATTATTACTAAGTTATATTAAGAAAAAGCCTATAAAACCTTGTTATAAAAAACTTAATAAGTAGACTTTTAAAAGTATATAACAAAGTTATACCTTTAAGAGTATTATTAGATATTACTATATTAATATTTATCTCTATAATTATAGCTATAGTTGTTAGTTACTAAACTTAGGTTTATTCTTCTAGAATAGCTATTACTTATCATAATTTCTACTTTTATACTATAATCTAAAAAGCACTAAAGCTTTATAAGTACTAATATACTTAGAAGAATAGAATAATAAACATACTATATACTTATTTAGCTATATTCCTAAACTGTAAAAAGACTTAATATTAGTAATTTGTTTTAGATTAATGCTTATAAGCTTACTTATTTATTAGTACTAGCTAGAGCTATACAAAAACGTGCTTTATAACTCATAAAGTTGTAGAAACGTAGTAGTATATAACAAAAGGTAATACGCGTTTATATAGTATAGTGTAAAGTTACTAAATTAAAGCTATAAAAGAAAAGATATTTTAAGAATATATATATATATTGTTTTATATTACGCATCTAAAGGCTTTTACATTTATAAGTATAATGCTATTATATTATATTCTTGTAATTTTAGCTATGTTAAGCACTTTACTATTTACTTATAATTTATAACAAATTAATATTAGAAACTACTTTTTCTTTTCTTTTTTTTTAACGAAAGTATAGTTATAGCAATTTAAACTTAAGGTATATATTATATCTTTTAGATTATAGTACTCTATTACGTTTAAGGTAGCTAGCGCAAACACTTATAGAAAAAATATTTATATTGCTAAACAAAATAGTATATAGTTCTAATCTTCTCTAAGCTTTCTAAATAAAGTTAAGTATTTTCTTAATTACTTATACTTAAAGCTACTCTACTTCTGTAAGCGCTTCTAATTATTACTTTTATTTTTACTTTTATTCTTTCTTTTATAACTCTTTTATATAACTTAGGTAACTAATTACTTGCGCGTTTATAAATTAAAAAACTCTAGAAATAGTATATATAGGCGATTTAGATAAAATTATTAGCTAAATAATTAAATAGTAAAAGTAGTATTAAAGACTAGCTTAGTTAAGTAATTATTTGTCTAAGTGTTTTAGGCAAGCTAGTACTTTTACTACTAATATAAAAATAATAGTAATATAGTTATATAGTATTATACGTAATTCTAATAGTATAATATTAAAGGCCTAAAACCTAAGCGCTAAGCGCTAAGTTTAGCGTTGTTATTATTCTTATAGTTACAAAGAAATTAGTAGTAATAAAGCTATAATAGCTACTACTTTTATAGTATAAGATAGATACTATAGCAAACCCTAAGATTATATGTCTAGAGCTTAAGCTATGTTTATTATATAACTAGAACTATATATACTACTATAGAAACTTTAGAACTAATACTCTAGTATTAATAATATAAGTACAAGTTATCTCTTGCTATATAGTACTTTTTAATCTTAATAGCTAAATTATACTACTCTCTAGAATTATATTTATATTCTTATCTCTATCTTTCTGTGAGGCGTAACTGTAGGCAATAGTGCTTGCTTCACGTTACTAAGGATAGCGGGAGATAGCTCATGTATTTAGACTACAGGTGTAGGTTGTAAAGAGAATAATCCTTACCTCGCTCTGTAGAGCGAGGCGCGCCTTATAAGCAGGTTTAGCGCGTACTCTGTTCCTTCGAGGGACGTGTGTCTCGAGCCCTCGTTACACTTTCTATAAATTATCTATAAGTTCTATGTAATTTACTTTTATCTTTAGAGTTTTCTAGACTAATATAAGTATATATTATTTCTTAGATAATCTAACCTAAAGACTTTAAGAAAATATAAAATATAGAACAATTATTTTCTATAGTAGAGTACTTGTTAAAATAGGTAGTAAAAGAAAAAGTTTATTTATATTTAAAAAATTTTAAAAGGCAAAATCTATGTCTATTTTTTATAGTAATTAAGTTTTAGCTTTAGAGTTAATTAAATAGCAGTTTTATAACTCTTATACTAGGCTAGGACTTTACTTTAAGTATCTATAATTTAACTATACAGTACTAAGACATAAGTCTGTTCGCGCTAAACGCACGGGCCCAACAACAACATGAGATCACAAGACGGATATCTTCTCCAACACCACACAACTCCATTAATATAATGTCTTTTAGCACTGAAATTTCGGGCAGTCGAATACCCAGAGGTGAATTATCAGAAGCGCAACGCGTGTATATCTTAGCCCAGGCTGACGCTGATGTATTAACGCGCGAAATCAGTGAGACGCTCGGTTGTACACAACGCGCTGTACAGAAGATTATCGCGCGATGGAAATCAACTACCTACCACACCAGGAACGATCGTATAGGCCGCCCACCTATCTTAACTAGTAGAGATCATCGTCGGCTTCTTATTATCGTAAAGAGAGACCCTACAATCAAGTACAGCACTCTCCGTACGGCCGCGGGCCTTGACGGTGATGAGACAACACCACCAGTCTCATTTCGAACTATCGCCCGCGCACTTACAAGTACAAACTACTCTAAGTATAGAGCCGCCCGGAGGCCAAAGATCAACGCAAATACTGCTAAACTTCGCTATAACTAGGCTCTATAATAGGCTAATTTCGACTGGGATCATACTACTCTAAAGTTCAGCGATAAGTGTAGTATTGCGCGTGGTTCTGGCCGCAATCCTCGCTGGGTTTAGCGTCTACCAACCGATAAGTGGAGGCATGAGATAGTAGAGGAGATAGGGACTAGCCAGCAGCCAGCTCGTATAGTTTGGGCTTCAATTTAGATGACTCCAGGGGGTGGTATTAAGCGTAGTCCTCTAGTAATCATGGCCCGCGACGCATCAGCAAGGCGCAACGGCTATACAAGCCTCAGCTACACCATGG
>JALZWT010000057.1:0-31745 GCA_023621305.1 Alternaria sp. M3903
ACTAGATCAACGCGAATCACATGATAGTATCGACGTCTATGGACTGAAGAATAGAAACAGGAAAAATAAACAGAACAGCAATACTGCTCTACCCGCGAGCGACAAGCGACTCGAGAGCTGCTGTCGAAGGCACGAAAACGTGCAAAGACATGAACGAACCTGGGACGTGTCGGGGTTAGGAAGGGCAGAACGGGTCGAGTAGACAGAAAAAGTCAAAAATGTGTCACACGTGGAAAGACAGGAACAAAGAGGAACACCATCTGTTTGGTTCCCGCGTTTGAGCTAAACGTTGGCAAGCACTTGTAAACCAAAGCTGGGAGATTGAAAGCCCCCGGCCATCAAGGCCCGTCCCGCAGCTAAGCAATCATTCTAGCTATGTGCATATTACATGTCTGCGTCTTGCGAAACAAAGTCTACGAGTTGCCCTTTGATCCCTCCACCAGTTCCTCGTCCGACTGCATCTGGCCAAAACTCTTCATCGTCAACGCGCACCGCGAAGTCTTGATTGGAATCTCCAATAGGTCCGTGTTCTTGCGGTTTTGCTTGTATGAACGAGTCCTGGATGGGCGGTAGAAACGATCCATGGCGAAAAGACGGTTCATCGAAATTGTAGCATCGACTTTTTGCAGGAGAATCTGTGACCGCTGGACCGTAGTCTGAAATTTGGTCATCGTCAACACTCTTTTCTTCATCGGTTTCTTCATCGGTTTCTTCATCGGTTTCTTCATCGGTTTCTTCACCAGTTTCTTCATCGGTTTCTTCATCGGTTTCTTCATCGGTTCGTTGGCTCAAATCTCTTCGTTGGTATCCGCGCTTCTCTAAAACGTGTCGGAGAATGCTTTCAAGGTCATCGAGCCTATGCTCTTTGCATAACTGGAGTCCAGTCTGCGGGTCTACATACGTTCCTGGCTGGCTGAACCCTCGAACAATTTTGAAGACTATTCCTGGTCGCTTTCGGAATTTCCGCATATCATTATGATCCAAACCAGCAAATTTAGCTACCTGGGTTGCATTTATCCAGGAGTCTGCTGTGCGAATGGATACAGTCGCATCTGTGAAGGGGACTAGCAAATATTCGGGTTCCTCAATTGAGTGCTGGTCCGCGGATCGTCTGGAAGGCGTTTGTCGATCGTTGGACAGAGGCTGGTCGTTGGGTTGTTCAATGCGTTGACGTTTGGAGCACCTTGCCTGAGAATCATCTACGCTAGATTCGACGCGCGGTTGATTTCGTTCACCTTCTTCTGCTCCGTAGTCCCCATCTGGTGCAGGGCTCCATATCTGGGTCATCGTGTCAGGATAGTCTTCGGGTCGCCAACCATGCCGCCAGCCTGACCCGAATATATCGCCGAACGCGAGACCAATCTGTGTTCCTGCTTTCTCGGCAGCCACCTGCTGGCCTCCACCATAGCTGGCGGATGATGACGTTGGTTCTGTAGGCGTTCCGAGGTCTAGTTCCAAATTCTGCGCCGGAGCGATTGCCTCGAGCAGTTTCGTCGATTCTCTCAGGCACTCGCTTGCGGTCAGCCTCATACGAGGATCCATCGTCAGCATGCTGGACTTGAGAAAGTCCAGTAAGCCGTCTGATTCCCAGTCGTCAATCTCCTGAACAAGTATCTTGTACCAACGTTCATGATCGAAATGGCCCTTTACTATCGGGGCATTCGGGAGGCGATATGTGCATTCAAATGCGATAAGGCCTAGCGACCATATGTCTATTTTGGAAGTGTAAGGGTGGTGCTGCCAAATCTCTGGAGCAGCGTAGCACCTCGTGCCGCAGAAGGTCTTTAGGAACGAGTCATCTTTAGCTAGTCCGAAATCAGCAATTTTGATGCAGAAATTGGCGGGCTCTCGGCACTGAACCAGAATGTTTTGCGGTTTGAGATCGCGATGTACGATCTTGCGCGAGTGTAGATAATCAAGAGCGTCAAGCCCCTGGCAGAGGAGTGTAACGGTCTCCCATTCAGTGATTGAAATGTGTTCCGCCAGGTTCCCAAGGGGCAGATATTCCATTATTAGGCGAGGCCATTTCCGTTCAGTGTCGTAATTCTTGAACTTTACAATGTGGTCCTAGGAACATGTTAGTAAATCTTTCTTCACTAGTGCGAGCTACTCCTTACATGCGAAATATTACGCAAAAGTGCAACTTCTCTATCCCACCTTTCCCGGTGACCTTTACCGTTCCGCAGGAACTTTTTAGCGGCGTATATCACACCGGTGCTCACGTCAACGGTCCGGTACACGGCTCCAGATTCGCCGCTTCCGATCTCTGCCCGATCAATCCAGATCGGCTGCTGTTTCGGGTGCTGGTTTGGGGTGTGTGGTTCTGTTTGGCCGGCGGTGGTCGGATGGCTATCGATGTTGAGACTGAATGGGATTGCCGTTCGCATCTCGGCCAGGTACGCATTCCTCAGATCTGTGTATTGTTTCGGGCAGGAATTGGCGTCGGGGTTCGTAACGTCCACTGAGAATTCGATAACGGGAGCGTTGGGAAGCTCATCAATCTTATGACCGGTTATGACTCGTTTGTTGTCGATATCAGGTAAGAGGATCCACGTGAAGTCGTTCGATTTGTTCCGCGGTTTGTTCCGTTTTCGGTCCGGTGGATTTTTCCGTTTTTCGTCCCCTGCTTGGCCATCGTAACTGACTGCTGTTCCATGTGTGGACGAGTCTATCAACACGAGCCGGCCTTGATCGTCGAACGTGATCCTGAAATGCGAGCCGCTTGTGCCATCTTTAGAACTCCCCATAAACACATCGCAGGTTTTTGGATTGCTGCCGAATACCCACCCGTCCTGGATATTCTTTGGCTTTTGGTCGAATGTGAAGCGCAGTCGTTGGCCAAGATCTTCCTTGTCGCCATCCCCTTCGCAGTCCTCATCTCCAATATTTGTCGCTACGCTCGACTCTCGGCTGGCAGCAACTGTGAGAGGGGGTGGACGTACGTAATATCGCTCGTTACGGCGGTTGAAGAAGATGTCCCTGGCATGGTCGCTGATTGCCTTCAGTGTGAAAACAACGTTCGGGTCTTCTTTCATTTTGAGAAAATGAGTCGGGAGCTTCTTTGGAGTTGGGGTTTCTGAGGAGAGCATGGGAGACACGCAAGATGCATTTAAGTTGGGGTATAGTGTCGGGCGCCATAATGTAGGCGCTGTCTGTCAGACCAGCCACCTGAGTTGGCATGTCAAGCAGGCCGCTGGGTTTGCGAATGATTGGCAACGAAGGAAGCGTAGAGAGGACTGAGCGCTTAGATGCGGGGTAGCGCCTTCGAGACTCGGAGAAATAGAACTCCGAGCCACGTGATCACATTGTTTCGTGTTTTGCTAGCGGAAACACGCCAAGCTCGAGGAGCGCTCCTCCCTCATTCACTTCACGTCCTTCCCAACCGCCCACCGCCTCCGATACTTTCGCACTCGCTACCACCCTCAATATGCCACAAATTCTAGCTGAGGAGCTGGACACGCTGACCGTCGAGGATATCCACGAGTGGGAACGGCAACCAGGCAATACGACCGGTTTGTATGTTTGGAATTGCCCCCATCTGGCATGCAGCTCCAGACTAACGCAGAATCATCTTTTAAGATATATAGACGTCATTGACACGTATAATCTCACAGGTGAGCGATGGGCGCGACTGAAGTAAGTCTTAGTTCAGATCTACTAAGAGTTCTGTTAACGTTTGTGTACAAAGATCCCTTGCGCGTGAAAGGAATAAACCATCTGAGGCCCGCGCTGTCGATGCCGATGAGCTTAACGCAAAATTGCGGTAAGTAAGATGCACGCTCGATGTCAGGCTTGTACAGCGCTAACTACTCAACTCAATACAGGCAAATCTCCCCAAGGCGTTTTCCATCCCCGAGCGACACGGCCAGCACGGCCAGCACTCCTGTAACCGCTGGTGGCGAAACAACAGAGGAAGAGCAGATTGAGTTCCTGCGTCGTATGGCCGACGAGAAGTACAAGGAATTGAAGGACATGGGCGGCAGACCTTCTCGCGCGATCAACCCCGATCCCGGTCCCTGTCCCGCTTACAAATCGGACATAAATAAAAGATACCATGTCTCCGACCATTGGAGTAGGGAAGCGGGAAAGTTTGAGCGTGAGCTCAATCGATGGCTGGACTTTCGGTGGCGCCAGTTCAAAGTGCGGGAGAATTCGAAGGTATTCAACAAGTACAAAGAGGCCATCCATGCATACCAAGAGAAGAAAGAAATCGGTTGGGTCGTGGAGCTGCAGCTGGATCGGCAGACAAAGTCGGACGAATGGAAGGAATACTACATCTACGAGTATCGGAAACGCCGCGCTCTAGAGAACAAGCTTAACCGGGCGAAGAAAGAGCTAGAACCAGCAAAGGAGGAAATGAGGAAAGCTGAGCGGAATGGGTCGGTAGGAGTTCCCGAAACTGCATTCTCGGGGCGGTGGAGAGAATTGATAGAGTATGACAAGAAGATATCACGCGCACAACAGGAAGTGAATATCACACAGAAGAGATTGAACGTGTTGAGGGTCGAAAAGTCACTCTCAGACGTTGAGAAGGACTACATGATCACACGGGCGGAGGAAGATCTTGAATCGGCACAGAAGAGATTAAAAGCAGAGAAGTCGGATGAGTTGGAGCAGCTAAGCAACGGATCTGCGAGAGAGCACGCGCAGGCAGTCGTGGCGAGTGCACAGGGGAAAGTGAATTATGCCCACACACGTCTGGAGCAGCTGGATACGCTACTGGAGTGGATCGCCGGACAGTTTACGGAAATCGCTACGGAGTACGCATCATCCGGATGGGAGAATCAGCACAACCGTGATCTACTGGACGGATGGGAGAAGTACTACGCCTACATGCGCGAGAGGCTCCAAGCGGCGCAAGGCAGAGTCGCCGAGATAGTACAAGAAGAGGCGGAGGGTCGGATGCTAAAGCACGAGCGTCACCTCTTTCAATGTGAACAGGGTCGAGTAAAACATAAGGAGGAAGAGTTCAAGGCTTTGTGGGCGTGGATTAAGCTAGAGTTTCCAGAAATCGCCATGAAATACGCGCCATCTGGTCAGGACAGCCAGTCGAACAACGACCATCAGGCCATCCTACCGTATTCGAAGCCGTCACCAAATGAATCAGCGCGCGAGGCTTTTCGGTCAAATGGGGGGGAAAGCACTCAGCGCAAAGGACGACCTGTTAGGAAGCAGTCACCGCTCAGTCAGGTCCAGCCTTCAAAAGTATCCAAGCCCATCCAGAGGAGAAGGCATCCACTTAACGAAAAACTGAACGCCACTCGCCATGCAGTGTGGTCGCCTGAGGGTCATGCAAATGATGCAGGGCAAGTAAAAGAACAGGGGCCACCTGAGGTAGCCGTGCGCAAGAGCAAACGGGTATCTCAACGAGCATGTGACCCGGCCCCTACCTTGGTTCGTGTGAGGGAGAGTTCATCTCGATGTCGTCCAGACGGTACTCTACGCCGAAGTACGCGCATATTGGAGCGTACAGAGAAGCTACATTCGCTAAGATCTCACCAAGAAGCCAAACCTGCACCGTTAAGAACGACGTCCAGACGAAAATCAACACGACGCACCACCACAATCCACACAGACACAGCATATTCTGGGACACCGCAAGGAATCTCGAAAACAAGGCGTTGGAAGACTACGTCTAAGAAAGGGAAGAATGTTTAGGCTTCCCAAATACGCTCGTGTCGATCGAACCCGGCTCTGTACTGCTGCTCAATACTACATCTGGAAATGATTGCCAGATGCCGGCCCGCTGTATCTAAGATGATATCCGATGGTGGCTGTCTTTAGCAAGTTATCACGCAGTTGTTGCAGCCTTTGTAAACACAGCTTGAGAAATACAAGGAGAGGATGCCTGGTATGGGAGGCGGTCGAAAAGACTTAGTAGGAGCTCTAGTGGAATGGTCAGGCAAATGCCAAGGTACTCGGGGGACGGGGTGAGGGGTGTGAAAACGGGACCTTGGCGAGATCCTGAAACTAGAAAACGGGCTCGACAGCGGGAACCAGAATGAGACCCATAGAAGCTAAACCAGACAAAGCCACATTGACATTAGGCCCTTCGCTAGGCCATCTCGTCAGTTTAAGTTAGGTAACGTGTTCCACTGGCGAGCGCCGCACCCCACCAAACTTGGCCACTTCTATCATTGTATATCTCAACAACGTTATGATAGTATATATATATGCATTAATAGGGTAGATTAAGTAGCATCTAAGTTTCTTACACGTACGTAAGTTATGCCCAGTCTCTCTGCACCTTGTGCAGCGCGCGGGAGCCTGGCGGCTAAGGCCTGATCGCGCTCCTCCTTGACGCTCTTTACGAGAAATCTGCTGCTCAACTTCAGGTTGAGCGAGTATAACTATCCTCTCTCTCTCCCTTTGTTAAGGTCCCTCGCTTCTGTATAAGCGTTTTCTTCCGTTGCTTATGCGCTGACGCCGCCTCGTTGGCCTAGCTCAGTGAGCTTCTTCGAGTTGGGCAGGCGGTCACGTCGGGCAGGTACACGCTCAAGATAGTAGCAGCCCTAATTACGAATGCTCTGTATTTAATAAGATTTAATAGAAGAGATAGCAAGCTGAACGTCTGCTTCATTTGAGGCTAGTAGAGTAGCGCTGCGTTGAGCCATTATACATTGAGATGAGAGAATGTGCGGCGCTTGCCCGTGGAACACGTTACAGATGAAAATGCCTCGAGAATCAGCGGGCAATCCCTCCAGTATAGGTATACCCTTTAGTACATCCCTGGGAAGCTAGCGTAATGTCATGTGCTGATTGGTATCTCGAATTTGCACGGGTTCCCTCATCTCAGTTTCCGCAGGCATTCCAGGCTCGGTCCGTACTAAGGCGAGTTAGACTAAAGCGGTGGTACCGTATGGAAGCTTCAGGTGGAAAAGAGCTATCGATGTTAACCAACAAGTAAACAGTACCAATTCTGTAGACGGTAGAATAACTGGTCGACAATCTGTGTAAGAGATGAACTATTTGACTTGCCCACAACGAGTGTAACAATGAAATCCATCCATCCTATGTACCACCCATTGCAATCAGTTCTCGCCATTACGGCCATCACTTCTATTCTTAGTCTTGGCCTGACGAGCCTGAGGGCTCTCCATCATGCCAAGGCTGCCATCGCATCTTAGCGCCTGATGGTTGTTCTTGGCGTGATGCAAATCACGTGATCATCACCCTTCGTTGATCATCACCGTCTGACGTGGTCGTCGTTTGGCGTTCAGTCCCGATTCCTTCATCAAGGAAGGAGCTCCTTTTGCTGCTTGTAACATCCACAGTGCCAATGCCTTGCATGACGCTCAGAATTTCCATCGCCTGGGAAAATTCGGGTACAACATTCGTCATAGCCTCGAAGGCCATACACAATAAGTCCTTGGGACTCGAACCGTCAGCCGAACTAACCATCCTCCAATTCATAAAGGCCGTTCTCCAAGCGAGTAGTACGGAAAAGGCATACTCAGGTTCTTGCATATCCACCCATGTTTGGCGTCCCAGAAGCCAAGCGTTGATGATCTTGGAGACGACATCGAAACACGTAGTTAATTCTTTACGGAAGCATGACTCCCTGCCGAACCAGAGCTCGTACAACAAATTCGTATCGATCGGCATAGCAGGGAATAACAAGAACAGCAGGAATTTTGTTACTTCGCACTCCGTTGAGGACGGTGATTCTCCGGAAACGTTAACGAAGGGTTTGAGTGTCCGTATTGTCTCTTCAAGAACGCGCTCTGATGTGGAAGATTGGAGGAGAGGTCGGTGAACCATGCGAGAGAACTGGAAGAGATCTTCACGTGGCTGTTTCGTCCTGCACATGGGGCAGGAGTATTCCTGAATTTCAAGCAGGGAGTCCGGGTTATCTGGCCGTCCTTGCGGCCTTTGTTTACACCACTCCAGCATGCATTCTGTACAAGAAGGGTGCCCTTTTCCAGGACAAAGAGGGTCAGTAGGAGATCCTTGAACAAGAGGACGTAAGAAGACATACCGCACGGGACAGCAACTACCTTGGTAAGGTCCGATTCTCCGCAGACCATACAGTCTCGACTATAGAATGTGTTCATCTTTTGAGGCCCTAAGCTGCGGTGCTGTTCACAGATGGTTGCGCCATATTTCTTGTTACACTCCGCACATCGCAGCTGTGGAGTGAACGTCAGCAGGTAACGGCCGATGGGGTATGCACAACTCACCGCACGACACTTTTCGTACCTGTAATGTTCTCCATCCTCTACCTCGACTCCGCAGTCCCGACAGAACTTGGTGTCGAATGGCAATGGTATGTTGCGGATGTTGTCTGTCAATCTGGCTTCCTCGGACTTCGCAACTTCCAGTTCTTGAGCCAGATGGCTGTTTTTATTCCGAAGACGTGTGTTTTTATTCCGAAGACGTGTGTGAATCGTGTCGTGCATTTTCCTCTCCCTCTTGATAAGGGTATCTTGGTAACGCCTTGCACTCTCGATATCGTCATCCCACGTCCTGTCTTTATGTCTCTGTTTCAATCGTTTTAGTGCTCGACCAGGTTTCGTCTCGGTTGTCCTGCCATCACTCGCACCATGTGTTCGCGGGCTTCCAGTGGAACAGTGATTTGGAGGGGGGTCGATTTCGACACACGATTCGTCATCGCCATCATTGGTCGGTTCCTTGGAAAGTCAGTATTCGTGTACAATACTATTGTCATGAGAGCGCACCGGGCATCTTCTTTTCAGCGGCCGATAGCTGGCTCGTGAATGAAGTGTAGTGTCACCAGAATCCTACGGCAAGTCAGCATCTGCGTGTTTGCGTCTTGATCTGCTGACGCGCCTGGTGAGACCCATTGGAGTACGAAGGAGCACTCATTCTCGGCAGCTTCGAACCTTGGATGGGCATCTTAGTATACTGCTGTGTGCGTCACCGATGAAATCCGATGAGAGGGGGCAATGAACAGACAAGTCCCAACGTCCACATCTTAAGAGCATGGCCGCTGGCTCCTCTTCGGATCGGGTCGATGGGATGTTGTTTGTGCTCAGCTCCCGGCCCGCGCGTTGTGGTTTCTTGGAGGTCGGAGGAGCTGGCACTGATAGGCTATCGCGCTCCGAGATCCGCGTCGCATAGAACCGCAGAGAGCGAACGTGAGACGTGATCCCTCCACATATCGCGAGTATTGGCCCTCCGGTGCGCGAGTAGCATGCTGACCGCTAACACCCTTGTCTCTGCGTCGCGTTTGCCTCTGGAGCCTGTCGTCTCGCATTACTGGCAGCGAGGATCAGCGCACTGGGAACTGCGGCTCGCTATGACGTGGCCTTCAGACCTGTATCCTACTGGACGCGAAGCTTCGGGAAACGAGGTCGGGCAGGTCACACTCTAGCTGATCAATGCAAAGCCTTAGCCAACTGCTCGTTACAGGCCCTGTGACCAGTGTGCTTTGACGCCCAGGCCAACGCTTGATAGCAGAAGTGTTATTAGCGAGTCTTTGGATGCGCTGTGCATCTTAGAAGTCGTGAGTGGCTCGTCGTCGATGGGCTATCGCAGCACCATCCGATGGCAACCAA
The DNA here is from genome assembly GCA_023621305.1 of Alternaria sp. M3903. Taxonomy (NCBI): domain Eukaryota; kingdom Fungi; phylum Ascomycota; class Dothideomycetes; order Pleosporales; family Pleosporaceae; genus Alternaria; species Alternaria sp. M3903. The sequence goes on from JALZWT010000057.1 coordinate 9,519, forward strand.
AGTATGTTCCACTTACCCGCGACTACTCGAGTCCATGGCACCAGCCTCGTCGACGAGACGGTCGTGTACCAACGACATCTCCACTTCACGTCCCGAATGGCTGACCATTGCTGCTATACCAGGATGGACATGCAAGAAATAGGTTGGCCCTGGCAGCAACGAATGACAGCACACCAGATTCCTTAGCGTCTCAGCGTTGCATTGTCCGGCAGAATGGTACGCGTCTTCAGGAGATGGGAATCGCATTGACGGTCAGTTCTTCCGAAGAGGCGAGAAGAAGCGGGGTTTCCAGCCACGCTCTCTCTATGCCCACACTCGCTCTATGCCCACACTCGCTCTACGGCCACACTCGCTCCAAAGAACTCAACCATCGTCCACCTCGCTCTAAGCACTGCAAGTAATACTGTCGACATGATGTCCAAGATCGAGCTCAGCGCGCACAGAGATGAATTGTCGCGTCGTTTCGAAGACGGCGCCACGCTCAGCGAATTGGTGGAACTACTTAAATTCTACGGTACATCCATATCCAGACCCACTCTCCGAAAAAGATTGAAAGAGTGGGCTTTGGAAGAACGGGAGAAACGAGGATCTCATTTCCAGCAAAATGGGAAGGGAGAACAAGAATGGAGGTCGGATCAGGAATACTACGACACGGAGTTGGTGCCACCAAGCTCCCGTCCCCTACAGTCAGAGGGTCCATTCACAGATCCAGACGTGTTTGTAGTGCTTTTCCCACTGAACGAGAACGCCAGAGAATGCATTCGCATGCCTGCAAACAAGACTCGTTATGTTGCTTCCGAAAGAGTTGAGATAGGCAGCCGAGACCCGACGCCTGCGCCGGGAGTGCCTCACTGGGGTGACCTGAATCGTCTTGTGTTACGGTTCAGCGATACCGAGACGAATGAGTGGACGATTGGCAGACACCCTTCGTGCGAAATTGTCTTCCAAGGCTACGGAATCAGTAGGCGCCATTGCCGCATCTTCGCTAAAGATGACGGGTTGCACATCGAGGACCTTTCATCACACGGAACTGCCGTAGCCTACGATCGCCAAACCCCGGTGCTGGAGAAGTCTCGATGTTGGCAGCTAGCGCCCAAGCCAGGAGAGCCGCTGCCGTGGAAAACGCTCATGCTCCGAGTTGGAGACGTGTACATGAGCGTGGAGCTGCCGAATCATAGCTCTCGCAACCCAGAATATCTCAAGAACTTTAAAATATTCGCGCAAGCGGGTGAAGATGCCTTGCCTACGATGACCGGGCTCGACCTCGACAGCCATTCCTCTACCATGGCACTGGGAACGCCGAGCCACATGCAACCAGACATATTTCGACAAATTCCACCATCATCTGCTCCTTCAGCAGGTAGCGGATTCGTAAACCAGGAAGCCCGAAACGTTGCTGGTTTCGACGTAACGGGACGATACAGTGACCTGAACGCGGGTATGGTTTCAGATGCGCCAAATCGAAGCCATCGCGTCTTCTATCCCAAAGATGAGCTGCCAGTTGGCAGGTTCTTCGAAATCCGGATTGATGAGAATACCATATTCATTCTTCTAGAACAGTCGAGGCTGCTAGTCCACCTCGGTTCTGTCAGCGAGTATCTTGGCCATACCTACGACAACTGCGACCCTCAAGCAGGGCTCATGAAGGTTCGGGTGGCTGAAAAGCGGGTGCGAGGATATTATCTACCTCTTAAGTCTGTAGTACAAAAGGTGGGGGCGAGCAAACCAGATGCAAAAAGTGTAGCGCTGAGGGAAAAGCTACAGAGAGTATCCACAGAAGTTACTCATCTGCAACCCGTTTCCTTTAATCGAAAAGCTTGCAAGTCCTGCTCTGATAGGCACCAACCTTGTGACCGAGGCAGTCCTTGTTACATGTGTCTGCGTACAGGTCGGGGTAAGTAGCGTGTATTACGATAAGAATAGAACTGACGTTATACCAGAGTGCATGTATACCGAGAATGGGGAGCTGGAAGAAGTCCGGAAACAAAAGAAAGCAAATTTCTCGTCTTGATGCTGGGGGGAAAATTTGCTGTGTCAGGATGTCTTCACTACTAGGCTTAACAGGATAAATTCACAGTCGCCAGCGACCATACGTGCTGTTCTACATCTAAAGTTCCATGCATCCTGTCTGCCCACCCTGTCGAGTCGTACGTGTATCGCTGTTTTAATGGGTCTAAAACCGGGGAACGTCGTCGCTACCTCTGGTATCTTTCGCTTGAATTGTACGCATCGCCATTTGCAAGATTTCTTCCGACCCTATGTCGTCCACAGACACGACTCTGCAAGCCTTGGTAGCACTGTTGTCATCTTAGATCGTGAACTAGAGCCAATTTTCATCGCTTGCTCGCAGCAGCCGGTCGTCTTCGAACACGTCGTTTTGTAATCCGTCGAGTTTGGTGTACCTTGGCAGAAGCGACCCCCAGCTTCGAAATTCTGTTCCCCCTGCGACCAGCAACCGACGTGTTGGGAGTACTTGCTTGTAGGCCAAGGCGAACCTTCTCTGTCCATGGCAGCACGTACTCGTCAAAGCAGCGGCTCATCACAATCAGCCGCCCTTCTATCCGGCTCTGGGTCGTGTTCGCTGCTGTCGACGTTTTCAGGGCTGCGGTGTTCTCAGCCTGCTTCTGCAGCAGGAAGTCCTGGTACTCGACCCAGGTCTGCAGCCGGCACTGCCGTTGTACCTCCAGCCGCAAGCGCACATTCACGTGCGGCAAGTTCTGCTGGCGCCGCCGCGCACGCATGTCTCTTTCCAAATTCTGCATCGTTGACTGCTTGCGCTGATCCTTTTGATAGCAGCGGAAAGCCTGCCACTGGCTCTGTTGCGCACAGTATACTCCTACATAATCTCTTTTGAGCGAGTTCCAGTATGGCTCGCACGCTTCAAGCTTGCACGGGACATTTCCATCTTGTACGAGTTGGTCGTAGGCCACGCAGTTCGACTGTTCATGGCTATCGTCAGGGCGAGGAGTGGTTTCCAGAAGCTTAGCGCGGAGTTTGCCAGCGTCCACGGAATGCGAGAGAGAAGCTGTGCGAGCGGCTGCATCTGACCTGTCGTCTTCTCCCGGAGACATGATGGTCGACAACGGCGAGAAAAGGAAGTGCCACGGCGCAGACCTGGCGGCCGTGTAGAGCCGATCAAAACGTCTTACAAACGCGTAGAGTGATTGTCGCAGAATGCTCTGGTGGTATCACGAGACGCAATCTGCCTCCACGACAGGGCAACGGAGGGCGTTCTTGAGTCGTGGTGGGGGCTGAGCTAGTCGCGAGGTTCGATCCTGTCCGTGCGTCCATGCCCGTGTTCACTCGGTGCCTGGACAATGACACGGCACCCAGCGAATGTCCGTGCCTCTTCGGTTTACCGCCGCCCTCGATCGCACGTCGTTGCCATTTTTCTAAACTCAGTGTCAGTACAGATATGTTCTTCCATGAGCTGTGCCAGAGCTGTGCCAGGGCTGCTTGCGCTTCCTCGGGTCTCGTATGCTTGGATCTGGTTGGCTAGGGGGAGTGCGAGCTGGGGACCAGATCCGAGCCACCCTCTCAATCCACTACTTTGCTTTGCGTGCGTCAGTTCCTATTCCCCAGTCGTTCGAAGCGCTAGCTGCTGGCTGACTTTATCCTGACGCACAGCCGAGGGGAAAACGGCACAGTCGATTCAGTCCTCATCACCCAACAGTCATCTTGAGACAAAAAAGGTGCAAAGCGCGCATTGCATGGTTTGTTCAAGAACCAATAGTCCTTCCCCCGCTGGCATGACTGAAACGTGATTTAGTGCAGGCCTCATGCCATAGGAGGCGTGGGCGTACCGTGTGCAGAAAGCGGGGCACGCACTTATGGCTGATGCGGCGGAGGACGACTGAGGTCCTGCGCACAGTGCAAGACCCAAGTGTATAAGAGCGCAAACAGGTCCCATACGACATTGCGCTTAATTGATGGCCTCCCGATGCGACAGCGCAGAACACCGCCCGACACATCTCTCTCCAAGGAGAAACCTGTGTATTCCGACGACTCGGCGTAAGTTACATGGCATGTTTGCTATCTAGGACCTGCTGAGCCTGGCATATTCTTGGAATTCCAACTTCATCTTCTACTTTTCTTCTGGCTGTCTTTGCTCTGGCGTGAAGATCGAGTCTGTTGACCGTTGTTGCCAGCCATGGCATCAGCCTCTACAGCCTCCTCCGATCACATCAAAATCGAAGACAGCTCCGAACCACAGGTACTCGCTGCTGAACCTACGACGCTTCCTGTGGAGCTACCGGCACCCATCAAAACCAGAGATCCGGGACAACTTTCTGAGACGATGCTCAGGTCTTTCCAAGAAGACGAATCACCGATGCGGCGTTGTTATTGGGAAGAAGTCGCAAAAGGACACTCATCCTACATTTCTGCCTACGTGCAGCTCTCATCGCGATCAGCAAAGCCTTGCTGGATGGTGCCAGTTCATGTGCTCGGATGGAGAGAGGTGCGGGAGGCTTTTCAGATGGCGGCCGTACGTTACATTCACATGTGAATCGTGCACGGAAGATGTACTGACCACGTATATCCGTCTATAGGCCATACTTTGAGCTTTGTGATGATCACCAAGGTCATCCAGATATGCCCTGTTACTTCCTCGAGCAGCTGTCACTTGAGCTGCGACATGAAATCTACCGCTATCTACTGCCTACTGGATTAATTGGCTCTTCAACGGCCGCTGTCCACATGCTCAACTTTCGTACGAATACCGCTTTCTGCAGTCCCACGCGACTCACAGACCTCCTTCTTGTATCCCATCAGATCCACGACGAAGTAAAAGACCTGCTCTTCAGCATTGTCACCTTCAAGATTGACGTCCGCAAAGACGGTGCGTTCATGTGTGGTCGTCAACTGTTGGAACGAAAACGGGCAGATGGATCTTCGCATATGATGGCGGAAGAGGCCAACAAAGCAAAACAGAAGTTTCTGGCAAGCTTTGCTTGGGCATCTGTGAAAAATTACACTGTGGATATCTTACTGGAGAATTGGGGTCCTCGCATCAATCACTGTCTCACCCCTCCTTGGGATGAGGAGGTCGAAATCTACGAAATCAGAGGTAGGTATCTGATTCATACTCTTGACATCTCACTAAAGGAAACAGATTACGTCTCTGCGGTCGTCTCCGGCATTTTAGCCAAATCGAAGAAGCTCTTCAAGCTACAAGTTCGACTTGGGCTAGATGATTTCCAGTGGGACGAGTGTGAGATTCTGTCAAACGCCAAATTGGTGTTTAGCCCGTTTGAGCGATTACGAAATATACAGCAGCCGAGCATTGGTGGCGTATTCCGTGGTCGACCGAACAATAATTCGGTGCACTTCGTGACACAGATCTGTTGTGCGTCAACAGCTCACTACGGGCGCTGCTTAGTCCCCTCGATGCCCACCAACAAACCAATGCTAGTAGCCGGTATGCCAGCTTTTGATGCTTATGCCGCCGACTGGAAGCACCAAATCTCCTCAGAGAGCTCCAATGCCATCACGGAGGAACCGCCTATTTGGAAAATGTTTATCGAATTCCGCAACTTTTACAGTGAACTGGCCAACTACGTACCAGATGTAACATCTAGAGATGGAAGGCATACTTTCTTGCATCGAGCGAGGGTGGCGCGCGTACAGGAAGATGTCGTAGCATTCCGTGGTATAAGAAATGAGCTGATCCACCACTGGGAGGCTTACAAAGCTGAAGAAGAGCGGAAGAAGCGGGAAATGGACAGCCGCTTGGGAAAGCTCCTCGAGAGCGACATGTATCCTTCGCACGAATGGGAAGATGCGAGTCCAACACGACCTCAGCCGCCATTTGATCAAACCGCGCAGTCTACCGTGCTCTTGGACCCTGATAGGATGGCTCAAGAGGGTATCCCTATGACGGGAAACTCCGGCGAAGCGAGACCGTATATATCGGGCCCGTGCATACGCATGATGGAAAGCAGCCTGGGAATGCCTGAAGAGTCTTAGCAGGGCACAAGGGGGAGTAGAAGTGGGAGTGGGGGTGCCAGGTCCGTCTGCGACCAAGAGACGGAGGATTGACTCGGGGTACTATGAGAGCGGAGACGAGAATCTGAAGATAGGTTGAGGGTGTCGCATTAGCAGGCTGGTGCTGGGCGGAGAATTCAGTGTTTTGAGGCGAGGCGGAGGCGGAGGAACCGCCTCCAAACCAGCCGCCGACTGCGTGGCCGATCTACTGCGACACTGCTGTGAAAGCGCGTTAATTAGTAAATTCGTATGCGCAGTTTGTGGCCAAGTCTTCTTTGCTACATCAGACATCACGTTCAGACCAGGCTTCAGGCTGCCAACGTTACATCACCAGTCCTATTGCTAGCTACAGATGCCAATCGCGAGATGCTATCCTCTTCCACCGGCCGTCCTGTCTCCCGTCTCAACGTCGTGCTCAGCGCTGGTGTCCGCGTCCGCTTCGTCGTCAAGACTAGAGAAGTTGGCTAGAGCTTGCTGCAGGGCCTTGTATACAAGCTGGACTTCCTCCAGCAGATAGACGGCAGCCGCGTGCTTCCTCTGAAAGTAGGCCACCTCTTGCCGCAGCCGTCCCTCCGCGTACGTCTTTTGCTCGATGATCTGCGAAAGGCTGGGAGTCGGCCTCTCCTTGGCAGCCTGCAGCCTGTGCTGCGTGGCATCGATCGCTACCGTCGAGCCACCGTGACTGGCAATCTCCGCATCGATGGCCGTGGGTGCAGGCGGCGTATCGGCGATCACTGGCCGGGGTCGAGCTCGTATACGTTTGAGCGCATGCATGACGACGATGTGGTGAAAGCACTGAAGACGGCGAACATCGACGACCAAACACATATTTGTATAAGAGTCGCAAGACAGAACTGATACCCAGCTTCGGACACTATGGCCGGCGTGAAAGCGCCCGTGTCCAGGCCCCGGCCCGATCTTGGTCCCTCAACGCACATCCGCTGCGCCGCCACACCCGTCTGCATCACCGTTTCTGCGCCCCTCTGCACGCTGCTACAGTGCGCTCGACGGCAGGGCTCTGCCTAGAGGGTACAGACCAGGCGCACACGTTTCACGTGAGTGCCAGCACGTCCTGGACCTGCATCGTCGAGAAGACCAGGTCAGGTTGACTCCACGAGTGCCAGTCACGCTCGTCGCGGTCGAGAAACAGGCGGCGTCCGTTGTAAGAGACGCGCACACTGTACACTGCAGCGCAGCGTGTGGCGTCTGCAGCTGCACGCCGGCTTGACGCGCGACCCGCGCAGCCATTTGCCGGAGCAAGCGGAGGGTTGCTGATTAGCTTCCTGATCTCCTCTGTGGTGTAAGTTGGGCAGCTCTCGCCTGTCCCCGGCAGTGCGAGGCGAGTGTCGCAGCGCCACGCTTTCGCAGTCGAAGGAGACCGCACGATGAGAGCATGAATGAGAGAGTCTTGGGGCGTGTGGATGTTGTCGGGCGCGTAGAACACTTCCACGGCGTCCACCGAACAGTCCCAGATGGGCGAGTGCAGGTCGCATTCTCTGGAACGTGGCATCGCAGGACGTCTTTGGCACACGGCTGTGTGGAGATGAGTTGGTGGTATTGTTTGCCTGAACTGCGACGTATACTGCACGCTGTATGCATACTGCAGGCCGTGTGTATACTGCACGCCGCTGGCCGTTTGTGTGGCTGGTAGAAACAGCCCAGCTACAGCTGTGCCTGAGACTACTTGGGGAGACCGGACCACCACGAGTGGTGTCGAAGGCGCTCTACAGCAGTCGTATGCGACTACGTACGTACTGTACTGTACTGTACTGTGCTGTATGTATAGCATGCCACACGCGGCTACTGTACCAGCCGGCTCCTGTTTCCACGACGTCTGTTCTCAGTGTACACATAAAGGATGCTAGAAACACAACTTACAGAGAAAGACCACGTTTGAAGTCACTTGCAGAAGATGTGTGACGGGGGAAAGATGGAGATGCAAAGCTGCAGGAATCATGTTGGGACACTGCCGGGCACAGGAGGTACTGTAGGAGACTGACAGGTCTCGATCGATGCTAACGACTTTCATTCTCCAACAAGCATGACGCATGAATGTGTATGTCAAACTATGGCAAGTTCGTCTTCACTCCCATGCCCGTCACTCCGCTGCTTCTGCGACTTCATACCCACGTCTGTCAAGCGTCCTCGGCTTCTCCTCCCGCTGCTCTCCCTCATGTTGTCTTTGTTCAATCGCACTCTCTTCCCTGTTCGTCCTCCGTCATCCCTCTTCGGGAACGCCTTCTGGCCAGCTTTCGACTCAAATTTGCTGTTCCCCGACTCACTACGACCGTTCCACTCGTCCATGGGTGGTGTGCTTGCGTTGTGTTTGCGTTTCAGGCACGATTGCCTGCCGACCTCTACGGCTTCGGCCCCCCGTTCGCTCCTGCCTTGTTCGGGCAGTCTAGTAGTCTTCGACGTCACCAGCGGTGGAAGAGTCAGCTCGTCTTCCGAATCTTTTGCGTCTTCTCTCTCACCATCGCTCGAATCCTCCCAGCTACGTACAAGAACCCTGTCCACCAGCGTGTACCTATCCATTTGACGCGCTCTCCGCCGTAGATGTCCCCTGTCCTCCACCACCGTATTCGTCCTGATATCGATTATGTCGCTCTGAGATTCATGTAGATTGGCATACTTGTCAAATATAGCCTCCAAATCGCTTTTGAGTTTTTGCAGTCCTTGATGCTTCCCATTGATGTAATCGGGGTTCGCCTCGTCGACCTCGAATGGTAGGCACGTCAGTATGCGCATCTTCAGCGGTTCCTTGGTGCGTTTGCGCGAACACTTTGACGAGGGATGCTGCTCTCTGAGAAGGGCGAGGGCGCTCGCCTCTGAGATGATTGACGACTGTGCCACCGGCTGCGAGACGATACGGAACAAAGCGGACAAGAATCACAGAATGGCTGGCTATATGCGGACTTGGGGAACTGGCTTCGTCAGGCGGCGAGTCGAGACAAGAGTCATCGGCAAGGGCTGCTCTGTCTGACGGCCCAGGGACCAGGCAATAGGCGTCCGAAGATAGTTGCCACAGTGCCAATGCGTGGCGGACTACCAACGCATCACCCGTACCAACGCGCTTCCATTGGGTGCCAGTGCATGTCGCGTCTGCTCCATCCGTGTTTCAACGCGTCTGCGTGGCGATCGACGGGCCACTCGAGAATGTGAGACCCAGTGGTCGTCGTCCCTGGAAAGCATTGGTATGGAGAGAAGACCGCTGATTGTCAACGAGCAACACCATCCAATCGGCAAAACAGCCGTCTGCTTGTCCCGACCGAAGTCTGTGGCCAACCTATCGACAGATACGCCAACTTGAACGAGTGTTGAGAAGAACCCACAGACGGTCTTGCCCTGCCATGTCCCTGCCTTTCTTGCTTCCAAAGCCAAACACTACCGATAGCGATGGCTCCCCCGCATACAAGCCCAAGTTTCAGCACAGCGTGGCACCTCTGAGCATAGTAGGGCGTGTGGATAGCCACAGTTCGTCTGTATCGTGCTTTTTCCTACGCTCTCCTTTCTCTCTCTTCTTATCTTTGGTTATTTATTAGTATCCCTCTTTTGCGACAGTCGGGTATGGGGAATCCTCAGATCTGACATGGTCTCAGCTCCTATCTCGTCATCAACATGACGCACCGCCAGAAACCACGACCATTCCGCGACTACCAGTGCGATTCGTACTTTGTCGAGCCTCATGACGCTGGCATTCAAACAAAAGCCGGAGAACGCCATCGCGCTGTTTCCAGGATACAACAAGAAATCGCTGAGGAACTCTCAAGGCAGACCGCCGATGAATATCAAGAAGACATTATGCAGCATATGATCCGTATGGAGTCCCAAACCCTGCCCGACGTCAGCTTAATCGACATCCAGCCAGAGATCCAGTGGTGCATGCGTCCTGACCTGCTCGACTTCTTGGTTGAAGCTCACGCTGCTTTCCAGTTGTTGCCCGAGACTCTTTTCCTCGCTGTCAACCTTCTCGACCGCTACTGCTCCTGCCGTGTTGTCAGAAAGTGCCATTACCAGCTCATTGGCTGCATAGCCCTGCTCATTGCCGCCAAGTACGGTGACAAGAAGGACCGTGTCCCGACCGTTCGGGAGCTGAAGTCCATGTGCTGCGAGCTGTACGGCGATGAGATGTTCACTCAGATGGAGTGGCACGTTCTGCAAATCCTCGACTGGGTCATCGGTCACACCACCGTCGATGCGTTCCTCCAGATCGCCCTCTCGGAAGCTCCGTACGATGCTGAGGTTGAGCACATGACTCTGTACATCGCCGAGATCGCTCTCTTCCACAAGGAATTCGTATCTACGCGACCATCTGTCCTCGCCCGATCCGCCCTCGCCCTTGCGAGATGTGTACTGTCCCGACCCCAAGCATGCAACACCGATTGGTCTGGTGCTCACGACCCTCAAACGGTCATCAATCTGTCCAACCATCTCTACCAGCCATCTCCGGTACTTTCCCGCAAGTATGCCTCGAAGAATCTGTCAGCCGTATCTGCCACAGTAGAGTGGTTCTTACAACGGCTGATTGCGTATCGACAAGCTGCCCGGCCAGCACCACCATCGACTTACAATGCTTACGGAGCGCAAATTGCCAACAAAAGTCCATGCAACCGGGTAGTCAACACACAACCCAGTTCAATGTGTCTCACAACTCCTACTCCTGACTACGCGGGGGATACACAATACCAAGGTGGCTACTTCCGTCCACAACGCTCGCATCCCCAGCACGTGCAGTGATTCTTGTACCGAGCAGTGGCCGTGTACTATCATGTTCGACAACACCCCACTACGCTTACTCGCAACTGTTATTGTCAAAGCGAATGGACATGTTCTTTGTCTCGAGTCACCAGGCTTGTCAGCAATCAAGCCAATCAATCTGAGCACCCCGTATTGAATTGACTTGACGCCCTATCGTACTTTGGCTTGATTGATGAGCTTGGTCGATCAAGAACGCTCGGATTGATTGACTTGATTGGTTGGATCGATAAAAGTAAACGGCTAAAGCGTACTCCTTGAAGAAGCTGAGGAGGTAGATAGGATAGGGCTATAATCACATGATCTTATGTCCAGGTGTTCCTGTTCTCCAACTCTGGAAACGTATCACGATATCGCTCCTACAGCAAAACCAACAGCCTCACGCTCGGGCCAAATCCTATCAACTCTATTGAGATCGACGGTGAGCTGTCTCTTTTCTGCCATGATATGCACCATGGATAGATTGCGGTAGGGCTTCGCAGCAGGCGTGCGCCTCTAGAAATGTAGACGAGTCCATTCCGCGGTACACGTGAGGAAGTCTGCAAGGACCTCTCTCTGCCTTGTCACAGTCTACGCGTTTCAGCCTCGCCGGATCTTCTAGCGAAGCGACACAGTGACCGCAGCGATCCATTCGTGCTATCTATCTCTAACCGCAGCTGCACCTTGTGGTAACAGCAGCAGAGCTCCAGCTCAAGGCTCCTGCCATCCATTCGCTTCCAGCGACCAGTCGGGTCGGACGCGACATGGCACGCAACCTGGCCAGTACCACTCCGGCTTCCGCCCGCTCACCGGGTTGGCATACTGAAACCACATCCTTTGCTTCTCCGGCCACTCGATCAGCCGGCCGCTCCCGCCGCGGAAGGTGCTCTCTCTCGCCCCAACGTCCCCGAGGGTCAAGTCAGGCGGATATCTCTTCGTCCAAGCAGGGGGGTCTGCATTCGACTGGCCAGCGTGCGCTGCAGGCGCCGTGCTCCACCCTTCTTTCCAAGACGCCGATTGCCAGTAGAACTCGTCTATCGTGACACTCCATAGCCGCCATCGCCCTCCCTCGAGCACAACTTGGTCGTGATACATGGCAGAGCTGAAGCTGCCGGCCTTGTCCGCAGACGTCCAAGGCTGCAACAGTCTCGCTCGCATGGTTGCCGATCGACCGTCTTGCGAAACGAGGATGACGGGCTGTGGACGCCAGTGGAAGAAGAGGCTGGATCGCAGGGCTGGACGGTCCGTGCCGTACGACGCCTGCATGGCTCTTGTGATCCGCGCCGGCGTCTCAAAGAAGCCCACAAACGGCGAGGCTTTGTGTCCCCTCTTCGCGAAAAGGTCTCCGAGTGGCTCGGCGAGGATGTCGTCGGCGTAGTAGCCGTATGCGTGCGACAGGTTCTCTGCGCCGTCGTAGGCTGCACTGCGTCGGAGGCGGCGCTCGAGGCTGGCTGCGGCTACCTCGTCTTGACCGCGGGTGGCCGTGCGTGTAGGTGCAGATGCAGATGCAGATGCAGGTGCAGCCGCAACCGCAGCCGCAGCCGCAGCGGGGCTCCCGGGGACGTTCAAGAACGGCGGCACAGACGCGTTGCCCCGCTGCAGGCGGTTGGTGCCCCACCCCGCCCGGTAGTCGGAGACGGCGAGCGGTGTTGTCTCCATGGTCTGTATCTTCCATGTTCCGTGTTCCTTGACGCATCGACCGCGCAAGACGTTGAACTCCCACGACGCGACGCGGACCTTGACATCGCCCAGCATAGCCACTTCGATTCCACGGAACATGGCCTCGTGTGCATTGTCGGCCACCTCGACAATCACGTCGAAGAGCACGTGGTCGTTGTTGATGCCTGGCGCGAGACCCTCTGGGCCCATGCGCTCGAGCGCTTGCCGAACGCCGGTCTTGTTCCTGAGCATCGCTCCGTCACCGACGTACACCGACGCGTCCTGCGTGTGCAGGTCCACAACGTCAGACCACATCCTCTGGTCGACATAGTAGCCGCGGGCGTGCATCAAGTTGCGGACGGCGTCTTCGTCGTTCAGCTTTCCAACCCTCGCTTGCAGTTGCGCGACGGTCCCATTGTACGGCATTGGCTCGCCCAGCGCCGGCGGTACCGGCACACCAGACCCTTGCGCGGTGAAGTGATACGGCACAATGGGAATTCCCCTTGGGTCGACGTTGCGCCAGCCGTTCTCGTAGTCGCCCTGGTACATTGCGTGGTAGTGCAGCAACGAGATGCGCCAGCCGTTGTCTGTCAGAGCGTACTCGTTCTCGTACACGCCGCCCTGGATCCTGGTTCCGCCCTTCCCATCGCCCTGGAACCAGATGCCGTTCCAGCGTCCGCTGGCACGCTTGCCGTCTGGGCTCAGGCTGATCACTGGCGTCTCCACTACCATCGTGCTGAGCGAGCCCGGCGCTATGCCATCCATGTCGCCGGCGTGTTCGCGCAGCCACGATGCGATCGAAGAAGAGCCGTGCGCGGTGGCGTTAGCCCACACCAGCGTGCCGTTGCTGCAGAAGAGCTGAGAGATGCGCTGCCACTCGCCAAACTGGGCGAGATGCGAAACTTGTCGTTGCACGTTCTTAACGTGGCGGACCGACTCTGCACGGGCCACGTCGCGAGCAAACGCGTGCAGGTCGAAGGCGCCCCGGACAAAACTAGCGCCGGAAGCGAAAAGAAGGAAGAGAAAGGCCGACCCAGCCATGTCGTGCGCCCGTTGCGAGCGTTCTCGAGACGCGGATTGATGCGAGGAGGTAGGAGCACGAAGAGGTGGAAGCTGTGCCACGTGCCATGTGCTGCATTGAGGCGAGGCATAAGTAGCGCCAGCGAAAGAAAAGACACCACTCGGGGTCAGCGGAATCTTCCTACGCCGCTATCCCTCGCTACAGCGTATTCGGACGAGCTACGTCAAGGGCGACGGAAGGGCAAGGCATGCTGTGCAGTACTGTGCCGTGCAGTACTGTACGGTGGTGCGGGCAGGTGTTGCGAGCCGACGTGCCCAAGTGGTTTCATGCTTGTGGAATCAGCCTAGACAACGGATAGCACTGTACCTCATGAAGGCAGTAGTAGCCGTCGCTGACCTCCCTCTCCGGCCACCGTTCACGCTCGCTGCACAGTCTCGCTATGGACACCATGCCGATAGACGGAAAGGACGCATACCTTCTGGACACGCCGTCGTCAGTAATGGGGAGAAGCGACAGCGAGTTCACCAGCGCCGCGCACAAGCGGAGACGAGTACGAGACGACGTGCCCTGGCGGCTGTGGCTAGTGGCTGTCGTAGGGTTCTGGGAGCGAGCTGCATTCTGGGGCTTGACCGCACCGTGGCGTCAGTTCAACGGACCCTCTATTCCCTGCCGAGACGGGTAGGCTGACGAATGCGCAGAGAACTACATGGAGCACCCGCTACGCGACAACGCCCAGCAGTCGCCTGGGGCTCTGGGTCTGGGGCAATCCACAGCAACGCGCATCTACTGCGCCTTCTATGTTTTCTACTATGCTTCGCCAGTCGCCATCGCCGTTCTTGCAGACGGCTATCTGGGCCGCTACGCTACTCTGCTTGGCAGTACCGTGCTGTATTGTCTGGGTTGTGTTGTGCTGACCCTGAGCTCATCGACGGGTAGCCTTGAAAGGGGGTTTGGTCTTCCTGGACTGCTCCTGGCCATGTCTCTCATCAGTCTCGGGGGCGGGGGCTTTCGTGCCACGTTCGTGCCGTTCATCGCCGACCAACAACCCCAAAGGCCTCCGAGACTGAAGGCACTGAGGAACGGAGAGCTTGTCATCACCGACTACCATCTCACTCTGCAGTACATCTACAGCCTCTACTACTGGTGAGTGGAACAGTTTCAGGTGTGGGCGTGGGCGTGGGCGTGTCTGGCTGACCTTCTTCCTAGGGTCGGCAATCTTGGCTCGCTCTCCTGGTTTGCCACGGTGTACATCGAGCTGCACATTGGCTTCACGGCCGCGTACGGACTGGCGCTGGGCTTCATGGCGGTCGCGTCCGTCACGCTTGTGGGCGGCAGCCGGTACTACGGTATGTGTGCCTGGGCCAAACCCGTCCTGCCCCAGCGCGCTGACGTTGTCCAGTGAAGGCGCCTCGCACGCACAACCCCTTGCCCGAGGCTGCCAGGGTCATTCTCTGTGCTTGCCGGAGCGGCTTCAGCATGGCACGCGCAGACCCTGTCTACCAGCTCAGGCGCCGTCACAAGGTTGTGTCCTGGAGCGCGGCGCTCGTCAAAGAGTTGACGCGCGGTCTGCAAGTCTGTCGCGTCCTGTAAGACCCCATCGGCTCGGCGTAGTCCGATGCATCTTGCTGACGCGCGATCCAGCCTTGCGTTTGTCATGTTCTACGTCTGCTTCGACCAGATGCAGAACAATCTGATCTCCCAGACCAGCCGGATGGACACGAACGGGGCGCCGAATGACCTCATTCCAGTACTGAACCAAGTCGGCTGCATTTTTCTTGGGCCACTGATCCAGGGGGTCCTCTATCCGCTCCTACACCGTTGTCGTGTTTATCTGACACCAGTGACGCGGATCACAATTGGTTTTGCCTTGGTCGCTCTATCGATGCTGCACGCGACCGTTGTGCAGGTCCTGATATACAGATCGCCGCCCTGTTTCGACCAGACGGGCAACTGCGGACCCAGCCGGGTGAATGTCTGGATCCAGGCCCCGCTCTACATCCTGATCTCTGCAGGAGAAATCTTTGCATACGTGACGGCTCTCGAGTACACCTACAGTCATGCGCCTAGCTCGATGAAAGTCGTAGTGCAGGCTATGGCCCTGCTCGTGGGCAGTATAGGATCCGCGTGTGCGATGGCGTTGACGCCCGCCGCGCGTGATCCGTATCTGGTGATCTTTTACGGTTCGCTGACTGGGGGCATGGCCGGCACGACACTCCTATTCTGGATGGTCTTCCGCGGAGACGCAGGCCAGCAAACGGCTGCGGCGAACGATGCTAGCGACTGCGAGGCGGCTATACACCCAGCGCATCGAGCTGCTCGAAGAGCCAGTTCTGGGGCGCCGGTCCTCAAGCCTATAGACGCTGGTAGCCCTATTGAACTTCCGAGCAGGGCGGTTTCGCGCTCGTCCACCATTCCCCCATTGCCGGAGAAGAGCGCACGGCGACCACGGCAGAACGATTCAAGGACTGCCTGGGAGATGGGCCGGTATACACAGATAGACGTGCTATACGAGCTGCCTTCCCAACGCCTGCATACCGAGTCGCAGGGTGGCAGCAGGCAAGCAAGTCAGGCAGGACGGAACTACATTGCAGACGGCTTCCGTGGAGAACGTGGTCTGTAATCACGTATATACGTGCGAAGTAACGTCGTCCTATCAGCCTAGATGATGTAGTCAATGCAAGTGGCGTTGGGTAACCAAGGTCTCGTTCCTTCACAATGGCACCCGCACCACCAAGTCTGACAGCCTTCTTCTCCACCATGTCCCGCCCGCCGTGACTCCGTCCCTGTCCGCTCTCCTACACAGTCTGGCCACTGTAGTCTGCGATCTCACCCGTGTTAGGATACGTCTGTCGCTAAGCTGCTTCTGGGTCGTCATATTTGTGGAGCCATCGATGATGGATGTATATACATGCGGGTAAGCGACACGGTGAAGAGACAGTACGCGCTTTCGGCACCGAGATAGCTGCAGACAGCGTGGAAGAAGGACGGACTTCAGGACAGGCAGAAGCGGCGCTTCTGTTTTCCGAGACGGGGTGTGGACTGGAATGGCACAGATCCTGCGCCCCTTGAGGGCTCTGCATGTTGCCTGGCTGCGATACACCTGCATCAGAAGTCCTGCTCCAGAACCTGGCATATAGCCCTGCCCACCCCATGGCTACTGTGTTCGCATGCCTGCCTGCTAGTAGCCAGCCATGCTACCACACAGGGAGTCTTTCCCGATGTCCTGCCAGCCATCGTGCTGTATCAGACGCAGCATCGTCTTTGGCCACCGCTCTGGCCAAATGCCGCATCTTTGCAAGGAGCTCGCATCTCCCGCTCTACTGCTGGCCGCATCCGCTGCGCTGCGCTGGCCTAACGGATTCAGGCATGCAATGCTAGCAGCCATGAGTGGATGGGATCAGCTAGACTTGTACGACTCGGGGCAACGCGAGCTTGTTCTGGGGTTGACTGTCTTACACATAGAAGAGCACCGACCCAGGGCGCCCCGCTCACACTCTCACGCCCTCACGCCCTCACGCTCTCGTCATGTCTGAGCTGGTTTCCAACGCCGCGATCTCGTTTCGTGTTTTGTTCGCGCTATTGATCAGCCTGACCCCGTACTCGACCCCGGGAGCGGTACGGACGGCATGCTTCGTCCTGGTACTGATGGCAAGCTTTGCCTTTCCCCCTGACGATGTGATCGTAGGCATGGTGTTGGTTGGCTGGGAGGATAGGCTACACAGTAAGAAGCGCAGTTTCCAGCACTTCCAAGTCGCTAAACGATAAAGAGCTCCACCCTGGCGGTACGAAAGGCCTACTCATCTGCTTGGCGACAACGACGATATACATATGCGTACCCCATATGGACTCACACTGCGACTTGTACTTTGTCTACGTTTGCATTGTCATGGGCATGGGAGCGTCATGGCAGTTTCTGACTGTGCTAGTCTCATGGCTTTCCATTTCTGTAACATTCTATTGGCTCTGGAGCATCGAAGGTAGGTCCGCGGCCTTGAAGA
Source organism: Alternaria sp. M3903 (assembly GCA_023621305.1). Taxonomy (NCBI): domain Eukaryota; kingdom Fungi; phylum Ascomycota; class Dothideomycetes; order Pleosporales; family Pleosporaceae; genus Alternaria; species Alternaria sp. M3903. Next base: position 26,916 of record JALZWT010000057.1, read on the forward strand.
TGTGACAGGGTCTGTAGCGTATAGAACTACAGTTCCGTGTTGGTCGTCTGTTCGTAGGCGTGGGGGAAGAGCCGTCGCAGCGCCCAGTGCGTACTAACGCTGCACCAGCGAGGTCTGGAGGCCGGCCATGGACAATGGTGGAGTGCGATCACCAACCTCCTCCTCAAGCCATACATATCACGGAGCAGGGTTGGGAAGGCGACGCATGAGTTCGTCAAGTCGGCCCCCACAGATGGCTGGCCACGCGTCTTGCGCAGCGCAGAGGGAGGCTGGAGACTAGCGGGCTGTTTCACTCAACCCTGCCTCCAACGTTCAAGGCCAATCAGCCGGACGCCATCGACATGTTGGAAACAAAGAGAACGACCCAATCATGGTGGTATGGGAACTGCGAGAGTCTGGCAAGTAAGCCATAGCTCCCACTCGCTGCTCTGAACAGTATCTCCGCGCTTCAACTCAGCATCGCACATCGACAGAATTGTCCCTATGACTATCGCAAGCCGCCGCCCGCCGCCGCCTACAAGTCTCAAGGCCATACGAACAAGATGTACCAGGCACACGTTCACAATGGCTCTGGCCAATATCGTACCAGGCCTCTACATACACATGTGCATCATCTGCACTGTTCATGGTGTCCTAATCGGGGTGACCCCCATAGTTCCGTCGAGCGCGAAAATTACAGTCGAAACGGTCCGGGCACTCAGGCCTGGCCACTCGGACGCAGTCATTCCACGAAGCCTCGAATGACGCGACCTTACAGGAGAGATTCTACGGCATACGCCCAAAATGACGACCGCGAAGTCGAGCAACCTCATGTCCCCGATAAGGGCACTGCCCACCAAAAACAACAAGGTAAAGGACATCGGCGGCACTCAACGTCCGGTCAGAACCGCCCTAAGATGCCTGCGCCAACCAATTCCAGCCCCAAGGCCACCGAAGAAGATGCGCGCCGCGCTGATATCCCCGCCGGCTACTCGTACAAGAACTGGGACCCCACCGAGGTTCCCATCATGCTTTTAGGTTCCGTTTTCGATGCCAACTCCCTTGGCAAATGGATCTACGACTGGACCGTCTTCCACCATGGCTCCGCGACCCCCCTCGCCGAGATGGCAGGCGAGCTCTGGCTCCTGCTCATCCAACTCGCCGGCAAAGTGAAGAGGGCCGACGAGACCATGCCTAAGATCTACAAGGAGGACAACCGCGAAATGGTCGAAGACTTCCTCGAGAGTGGCGAACGCCTGTGGGTCCGCTTCGCCAAGCTCCTCAAGGTGTGCGAAGACTACATGTGGAAGGCCGCTAAGAAGGAGAGTGGCAAAGAGAAGCCCGTTTCAATGGGCAAAAACAGCGGCAAGGAGTTTGTCGAATCCATCTTCGGTCGCGACCGAGAACTTGAGAAGACCGAGAAGCTCATGACCGGAATGCGCCTCTGGTCGATGCGCTTCGATGCCAACTGCGAGGACATCCTGCGATACCCGTCCGCCTAGGCCATCAGAGAGAACAGTACTTATGCAGGCAGCAGAGTAGCTCTAATTCGTATCATTGCATTCTTTTGTAAAGGTGATTTCAAGATTTATGGATATCGTTCAGTGAGCTCTATCTACAGCTGTGACTCTCCTCCGCATCGTGTCTGCCTCTCCAGGGTGCTTCGCTTCGCTGTGCGGCGACCACTAATTAAACTAGTTGGCGACGCAATCGCAGATACTCGTGAGCAGCCACTCAGCCGTTCGGATGCATTCACGGTGAAAGACATGCTGGCGACAAGCCTTCCAGATGATGTCGTATCCTTCCTGGATCGGCTTCTTGCAACAATTGCATTCACGTGCAGAAGCCGGAAGGGTGTTGAGGTAGTCCTTTGCGGCGACGCAGGGATAGCCAGACCTGGGGTCCCTGGCCATCTGCATGCAGGAGATCGTCTTGAGTATAGCATTTCGGAGTTCTGGGCGCGGTTTTTCCAGCTTTTGTAGCAATTCCACTCGGAACTTCTCTTTCGAATCGTTGAGGCCAAAAGCAAGCATGCTTCTTGGAGTTTCGTTGAGCAGTATCGCACAGTCATCACATTCCTGACAGGCTTGAAGTTCTCCGAACAATACAGTCCTTTTGTATTCGAACAAACTTGCACATTCGTAGCTAGTCTCCCGACGCCTATTGTGAGTAGTTGGATCAGGATCGAGCGGACGCTTCGACATGTTGCGCTTTGGGAGAGGGAACAAGCTACGGACGGACGTATCGTGCGCTGGAAGTGGTAGACTTGTATGCCTGTCACTCTTCTCTCGCGCGAACGACTCCAAGCGGGAGCCGTGGCACAAAGGACAGGAGCAGGCCCATGTCAAGTCCCATATCGCGTCCCCCCTTAGGACCCGTTTTCCGGCCTCACCGACTATAACAACCGTCTCACACTACGACGCCGACCAACCCACACCAAGACGCCAGCTTCACAACCACCATCATGGCATCCGTTAACACACTACTCGTCGGAAGCCTTTATCTCTCACAAACTAACGCGATGGTGTGGGCTGAAGACTCGGCCATACTGAATCGGGACATTTTGCTTTTGGACCCAGAAGACGCGTGTTATCTCCTCGACGTGCTAGGAAGTCAACGCAAACTAGTGCTCGGTAGACTAGAGATACCCACGCTCGTCGCTTTAATCGGACGCGTGATCCAAAGGTCCATGCCATTGTCTGCGGAGATCGTCCGTGACCTGGACCCGCTTAAGAAACGCGCTGTAGGAGCACAGCTTCCCGGAAACATCAAGAACATAGTTTTGAAAACTCTAGATTGTTTGCAAGATATCACCCGGATCGAGTTCACTATGGCTGGCTGTGAGTTCCGTCCAGACTGCTACGTCATGACAGAGAGCTTTCCAGCAGACGTTCCCACCCAACTGCGGACATGTCGAATCTGCAATCAGGCCTATACAGCCTTTGACCAAATCGGGATGGATTGCGAGCACACCGGCAGTTTCCATGAGGGAGGGTCGTGTCCTTGACGTTCGTAAGAACGGATGGCACTGTGGCACAAGACATGAGGAGCTTGCCCTCAACTCGATTCATCCAGGTACATAGCTAAAGCCTTCTGTCTATCTAGTACCAACGCACAGTGCTCCCCATCATGGTTTCATCGTGCGCTGCCTGCTGTGATGAGCTTGTTTGACAGTTATCGCACGACTGCAGGACGGACGGCGCGAAGTGCTCGCATGCGTAGGTGTTGGCGCCCTCTCCGGCCATCGCGCTGTAGCCGGCTGCAAACGGACTCGCGTCTCGGAACGCCTCGAGATCGACGCGCCAGGAGTCAAGCGGGGACGCAGGCGAGATGAGATGCGCGCAGTCCAGCCCTGCGTTGCTCTCTTGCAGTCCGCTCGGCGATGGCGATGACGCAGCTTGGTCCCCTTGCAGGCACGGAGCACAGTCGAGGCGAGTCCGCTCCGACGCTTCCGGAACGGTCTCCACGTGATGGTTTGCGCGCTTCTTTTTTTTCTTTTTACCTTGCACGTAGTCAGCAGGAGGCTGTTATGAGAGGCTCTTGATTCGCCTTACGATAGTTGCGCTGAGCGATGCGGTTCTGCATCTTGCGGCGTTCTCTGCGGTCTTGGACCTCCTCTGCCTGCGGTACCAAGAGGCTGTCCATGGTGCGCAGCTCGAAGCAGACGGCGTAATTAGGTCTCTTCAGCGAGCTGCGTCTAGCGGAATCTACATATAGTGTAAGCGGCCTGGGACCACTGAGGCTTGTCGGCTGCGTCCGTGTCACTTGGGGACACCACCTGTGAAGGCTCGATCCAACCGAAGCTCGGCCCTGTTTCGTCTGTGGCACCCACCACATCCAACCTTGCACCACTCGTCGTCAGCAAAGGCGCACAGCCATTTTGCTCAACCACAGTGCAGTAGTGTACCGTACATGTACACTCGCTTGCACAATCGGCTTCCGGTTTGCATCTTACACAGAATATTTAGCTTACAGGGGCCCCTGCTTCGCTTACCGTAGCCTAGTCCTTATTGAACGTAGCTTCTACAAGAATACGACCGACAAGCCTAAGAGGCAGAAGCTCACTAATACATACTAGATCCCCATGTTAATAATGTCGTAGCTATTGTACAGTATAGGGCACAGAAAACGAGGGTAGCAACAAAGATACTTGCAATGTAATTCTGTAGATAGACTAGATGTACTACTGTAAATAATAATTTACTTAGAGAGTACAGTATTCCCCTAAAGTGCTGTCCTCTTATCGTTGTCCTTCGCCTTGACGTCTGCTCCTCTGTTCACCAGCAGCCGCACCATCGCCTCGTTCCCTCCCCAAGCTGCCGAGTGCAGCGCCGTATTCCCATATTTGTTCTTCGCCTTGACGTCGGCTCCTCTGTCCACCAGCAGCCGCACTATCGCTTCGTTCCCTCTCCTAGCCGCCCAGTGCAGCACCGTGTCCCCATCGTTGCCCTTCGCTTTGACGTCGGCTCCTCTGTCAACCAGCAGCCGCACTATCGCTTCGTTCCCTCCCCTAGCCGCCCAGTGCAGCACCGTCTCCCTATCGTTGCCCTTCGCTTTAACGTCGGCTCCTCTATCCACCAGCAGCCGCACCACCGCCTCCTTCCCTCCCCAAGCTGCCGAGTGCAGCGCCGTCCTCCCACCATCGTCCTTCGCCTCGACGTCCGCTCCTTTCTCGACCAGCAGCCGCACCATCGCCTCGTTCCCTTCCTCAGCTGCAAAGTGCAGCGCCGTCTTCCCATACTTGTCATTGGCATTGACGTCCGCTCCTTTCTCTACCAGCAGCCGCACCACCGCCTCCGTCCCTCCCCGAGCTGCCGAGTGCAGCACTGTCCATCCATCGTTGTCCTTCGC
>JALZWT010000058.1:0-13763 GCA_023621305.1 Alternaria sp. M3903
CGGGAAAGTAATTCAAGATCAGGTAGTTGTGGCATTGTAATAGATAGCAGGAGGTGGTGTTGTTATAGCAAAGTAATTAGCTCGCTTGTGTAATCAGCTCGCTTGTGGCTTACGTTAGGTTTTTTTTTAATAAAAAGATGTAGCTATAGTTAATAAAACCTAAACTTTATATTATATATGTTTAAGCAATTAGTAGCGTAAGTATTATAATTATACGTACTCTAGTACCTATAAGATTGCTTATAAGGTTGTATAGGTATACAAACATTTTAAAAAGGTACTTAGATTAGCTATATTATATATATTTACTTACTTATTTTACCTAAGCTAGTACTATAGAATAAAAGTAGATTTAAAGACTAATAATTTTTGCGTATTCTTAAAGTTAAGTAGAGAGTTAATATCTATTATTAATTATTAGTTACATTTATAGCTATTTAGAAAAGTACTATTTAAGAGTTTTAACTAATTTTAAGTAAGTCTATTAAAACTAAACAAAAAAGCTTATTAGACTAGATTGTTTTTATATTAATATTACTAAGTTATATTAAAGGATAAACTGTAGTACTTTAAGAAAGATATTAAAAGACAATATAATATAATAGTTTATAAGTAGATTTCTTAAAAGTATATAACCTACTTAGTTCTTTAGTACTATTATTACTAGATACTACTACTATATTTATAATAATATCTATAAGCATATCTATAGATATAGTTATAGATATTATTAAAACTTTTATTCTTATTAAATTCTTGAAAAATGCTACGTCTTATACTAAGTTTTTTAATTATTTAATTTATAATAAAGTACTATAGGTTCTCTACTAACTTCTTAAAAAGAAGAAAAGGAACATGCTTTAAGTCTAAATTAGCTTTATCTTAAAGTTAGATAAGAAAGCGCTACTAGTAATTACTACTAGTATAACGTACTCTTACGTTAGTTACTACTTACTATAAGCTAAAGCTAATACTAAAAGCGATATCTTATTACTTAAAAAGGTAGTAGAATACTATATTTTATAAAAAGATATATTATATCTCTATATAATAAACTTAAAAGCTATTAACTTATATTAATATAAAATAGCATATCTTGTAAACGCGTATATAGCTAAGATTAGTAGTAACTAGTTTTAGTATTTTGTTAAGTTATAAAACTAAGTTAGGTATCTTTATAATTACTTAAATAAAGCTCTTATATTATAAGTTCTAATTCCTTCTGTTTTTTTTTTTTTTTTTTTTTTTTCCTAAGCTAACTAATTAAATTACTTTACTACCTACGTATTAGATTAATTAATATGCTAGTAATAAGACGCAGGTATAACGCTGTTAAGTTATACTCTATTATATAATAGTAGAAGTGTGTTGTTAAATACTTACTTAGCTTTACTATATATAGCTATTTATATACTTATCTAAAAGTTTTATTAATTATAACTAAAGCTATAAAACTTATATAGTTTTAGAGAGCTACTATAGAGCTCTAGATAGTTACTATAAAGCTTAATATTAGAAGAAAAGTATATTTTTGCTAGAGACAACTATAGTTAATAGTAAGTAACTAGAGTTTTAAGTTATAGAATTTAAACTTTAAAATATCTAAGTATAAACTTAAATATCCTTCTTTAAACTTCTGTACTTCAATGTCCTATCTTTAATCGATAGTAAATTGTTATATATAACTGTATTATAAGTTTAAAGCGCTTAGTTATAAAAAGTCCTATAGTTCCTATTATTATAATAATAATAATAACAACTATAGATACTACGCTAACAGCCGCCTATTAATATAGTAAGAATTAAGTTATCTTTAGTATAGCCTACGTTGAGAGTAAGCTTAATTACTTAGTATAAGCTTATATATAGCTAGTTAACTTTATCTTAGTTAAGCTTAAAAGAGCTTAAGAATAAGTTTAGTAAAAAACCATTAAAACTTAGACTTATTTTTATTACTACTATTCTTATATTAGCTAAGATAAATATAAGCTTAAAAGAGGAAGCCTTTACTTATACTTAAGATATACAAGTATAGTAATTATATAATATAGTTATAGCTTATAACGTAAAGACTAATAAGTAGAGTAAATACTTTAAAAATCTCTTTAGAAGTCTACTTAATAGCTAGCTAAGCCTTATCTATACTATTATTTAAGTTTTAAAATAGATACAATAAAAAGCAGTTATAGATACTAATAAAGTAGTAGCTAATAAATAAAGTAACTTAAATAGGTTAGAAGATAATAGTAAAAGACTCTAGTAGGCGCGTAACTAATATAGTTACCTTAAAGGCTTAATTAATAGAACTACTACTAAGCTCTAAGTATTTATAGCTACTTAGTAGCAATAGTAATTATTATTATAATTATATTTATAATTACAATAGCACTAGTGCTTGCATTTGTAACAAAGTAACTACTATAATATACGTAATAATACTACTAGTACTTAACCTCTGAGTAGTGTTAGTAATAGCTATTATAACAAGTACATTTTATTATAGTATAACTGTAGTAGCTTATTCTATAGGAGCAAAGAGAGACGTTTAAGTACACTAGATTTAGGCTTAGCTACTTAAGATTTCTTTAGTAATACTATGATATTATACAATAACGTAATAACGTTATAATATATAATATAGAAATATTATAGGCTTTGTCTTTAATGCTTAGAGAGGATTACTACTTACGTATTTGTAAGTTAAGAAAGCTTTAGAGTTAGCTAATATAAGTAAGTTAGATATAAATAATAATTAGATAGTAAAGGAATACAGATACAAAGACAAAAGTAGTAGTAGAGTTTAGTATAGCTAAGCTATTATCTATTTAGAGGGATTAAGTAAAAAGAAATAGCTAGTACCTTAAATCTTTATATAAAAATAGTAGTAATTAAGAAATTCTCCTTAGGCCTTATAGACAAGGCCTACAGTGTTTTTATATTACGTATTGTTGCGTTATTACATTATTGTATAATATTATATTATATTATTAAGGAATTTTTAAATAGCTAAGCCTAAATCTAGCGTACTTAAACGTCTCTTTTTGCTTTTGTATAATAAGCTGCCTTACACTATAACAGAATGTACCTATTATTATAGCTATTGCTAACACTACCTAGAGATTAAGTAGTAGCAGCATTATTACGCGTATTATAGCAATTACTTTGTTACAAATGTATGCACTAGTGCTATTATGATTATAAATATAATTATAATTACTATTACTACTAAGCAGCTATAAATACCTATAGCTTAGTAGTTCTATTATCTAAGCCTTTAAGGCAACTAGATTAGTTACGCGCTTACTAGAGTTCTTTATTATTATTTTCTAAGCTGTTTAAGTTACTAAATTAATTATCTACTACCTTATTAGTATTTACAACTACTTTCTATTATACTTGTTCTAGAATTTAAATAATAGTATAGATAAAGTTTAGCTAGCTAATAAATAGACTATTATAGATAATGTCCTTAAAGTATTTATTCTGCTTATTAGTTCTTGCGCAATAAGCTCTATATATATATTATATAACTACTGTACTCTTATATCCTAGGTATAAGTAAAGGATTTCTCTTCTAGACTTATATCTATTCTAGCTAGTTTAAGAATAGTGCTAATAAAGAGAAATTTAAGTTTAAATAGTTTCTTACTAAACTTAGTTGTAAGCTCTTTTAAGCTTAACTTAGACAGGCTAACTAGCTATATATAAGCTTATACTTAGTAATTAAGGTTACTTTTAAAGTAGTCTACACTAAGCCTAACTTAATTCTTACTATATTAATAAGCAGCTGTTAGCGTAATAGCTATATTTATTATTATTATTATTATTGTTATTATTGTTGTTGTTGTTGTTGTTGTTGTTGTTGTTGTTAAGCTAACCGTAGAGCCCTCTATAACTAGGCGCTCTATGCCTACAATATAGTTATATATAATAATTTTTAGCATATTAAAGATAAGATATTAGATTATAGAATCTAAGAGAGGAATATCTAAGTCTATATTTAAATATTTTCTAAGATTTAAATTCTATAGTTTAAAACTCTAGTTACTTACTAATAAGTATAGTTTCCTCTAGTAAAACTACACTCTTCTTTTAATATTAAGCTTTATAGTACCTACTTAGAGCTAAGAGCTCTATAGTAGCTCTCTAAAACTATATAAGATTTATAGCTTTAGTTATAATTAATAAAACTTCTAAATAAGTATATATACAGCTGTATATAGTAAAGCTAAGTAAGTGTTTAGGAGCACACTTCTACTGCAATATAATAAAGTATAACTTAATAGCGTTGTGCTTACGTTTTATTACTAGCTCGTTAATTAAATTAATAGTAGTAATTAAGTAATGTAGTGTTATATATAATCCTAATCTATTATAGCTTTATTACTAGTAATTTCCTTGTACAAGAACAATAATAATACTAAGCGTAGCGCTTAGAGCTTAGGCCTTTAATATTATACTATTAGAACTACGCGCAATACTATATTACTTTATTACTAATACGTCTATGTTAATATTATATGTACTAGCTATCTCTTTCTGCCTAAAACGCCTAAATAGATAATAGCTTAGCTATGCTAGTCTTTAATACTACTTTTGTTTTTCTATTTCTATCTTTCTACTATCTACTTAGTTATACTTAACTTACTTATATATAATATTTTTAAAGCCTTTTTAATATATATACGCGCGTAATTACTTAGCTAATTTAATTAATATATAAAAAAAAAAGATAAAAATAAGTATTAGAATAAAGATAAAGATAAAAATAAAAAGAATTTATAATAGCGTAGCTGCTTGATTTATAAGTGATTAAAGAAATACTTAATCTAATCTTAGAAGGTTAAGAAAGATATTAACTATATACTATTACGTATATAAGCGCTTATAAGATATACTATCTTTTACTAGTACAGCTTACTAGCTCTAGCTTTAGCTTTTAACTTAATTAAGTAGAAATGTAATATTTTGTATTTAAGAGAACTACGTTCTAGTATCTTATAAGATAATAAAGTATACCGTTAAGCTATAATCTATAGTAATAACTAATATACTTCATAAACTATAATACTAAAGATAATTACTAGTATAATATCTTTCTATAAGTTTAGAATATAGTTAATATTAACTTAAGGCTATCTCTATACCTCTAAGTAGATAGAAAATAGATAAAGTTATAGTACTAAGTAGTAGATAGTATTATTATAGAGTTTACTATAAGTAATAGCTGTTCTAGAGAAGCAGAGTTAGGTATAATAGTTAATAACTAAGAATTTCATTATAGATAACATTAAAGATTAATTTTAGATCTAATAGTAATATTTAGCGCTAATTATATTAGAGAGTATAGGTATATTATATACTTTTAAGCATCTGCTTATTAAGTCTAATACCTAAGTATATTATAAGGTTTTCTAGGCTCTTTATTAAATTGCTATAGTCTATCTCTTTAATATAATTTATAAATTATAATATTATAACGTTATAGTATAGTAAGCTCTCTCTTTTTACATTTAATAGACTTACTAAGAGTTACTTAAAGGTCTTTTATAATATTCTTCTAAATAGCTATAATTATAACTGATAATAAATTAAGAAATATTAAGACTTTCTACTACTTAAGTGTAGAATTACGTAAGCGTTATCTTAAGTTCTTCTAGTATTATAATATTAGCCTAAGTAAGTTAAGCAGCTAAACTATACGTAATGGCTATTTAGAGTAGATTTGTAGTTTTCTTAAGTATTTTTACTTTACGCTAGAATAACGTTTTATAATTATAACGCTAACGCTACTAATAGATTTAAAAGATATAATATAGAGCTTAAGTTTAAATTACTATAACTACATTTTGCTAGAAAAGAAGAACAAACTACTTTATAGTATTAACTTAGTATAGGTTATAAGCATAGAGTAAAGTGCTTAATATAGCTAATATATTATAGGATTATAATAGAATAGCAGTATACTTACAAAAGTAGAAGCCTCTAGACGCTTAATAATAATAAAAAAATATAATTCTAATAGACTAATATTAAGGCTTAAGCTCTAAGCGCTCAGCGCTATAGTTTAGTATTGTTATTAGTATTATACCTACAAAACAATCAGTAGTGATAAAGCTATAATAGCCTTATGTATTTAAGGTTCTATATATACCTACTGTATATATATATAGTTAGTTAGCTTATTAAATTAATTTGTAGAAAGAATAAATAAAGATTAAAAGAAAGTAGAAAGGCGTATTTAGTAGAAACGTTAGAGACTTAGTTTAGTAGTTTAGCTTTACGTTAGTAATAAGTATAAAAGAACTTAGTAAACTAAGTTAGAGAAACTTACTAAAGATATGAACTATATACTATATAACTAGCAATTTAATTATAGACAGTAAAAGAAACTATAGTTACCTTATTATATATAGAGAATCTGCTAGATATCATCCTACCTGTAATTAGTATTAGTATAGACTATTAATATATTTATAGACTCTTTTCTTTTATTTTTATACTTTGCAATACTCTAAATAAAATATATTGCTTTGTTTAGAAATAGCTTCTAGTTCTAAGAGATTAATCTTTATAAGTAGTATTATTTTTATATCCTTTATATATTCTGCTTACTTATTATAAGCTTAGATTATAATAATAACATTAGTAATTGTAGTAATAAGTAAAGTATTAAGTATTTACATTATTATTAGCTACTTGTCTATTGTACTCTGTATACTTTCCTTTATTAGTTAGTTAATTGAATATTATTTAAGCTTTCTAACTTCTAACTAAATATACTTGTATCTTATTTTAATAAAAACATTACTTTTAGTAGTAAGAAAAACTCTATAATGTAAGTTATAATACTAATTATAGTTATTAAAATGTTAATATTATTACTGCTGTTACTAAAATTATTAATCTACTATAAGTACTAAACAAGCTCTATTAAGTTCTTAGTTTACTAAGTCTAGTAACTTTTATATTAATAATCTTATCTATAAGCTTAGTTTTAAGTACTTACTAAGATATTCTAGAAACGTGTTAGTTATTACCTTTGTATAGATAGAAATAGTACTTATTACGCTAAGTATAATACTTATATACATTATAAAACTTTTTTTAATTTATGTTATACGTATAGAGCTCTATATAAGAGCATAGTAGGTACTAGTCTATTAGTTTTCTTTCTTTAAGCTTATCTAATTAACTTTTATTTTAAAATATTAGAATAATCTACTAGAAGTATAAACGTTATAGGCTAAAGTAAAAGAATTAATAGTTACTTATATTCAAGGCTTAGGTTTAAAGCCCTTTACTAAGCTTTAAAATTATTATATTATATAGGTAAGCTTAAAAGCTTATTTACCTTTTTATAGTTACTTAGCTTTTTACCTCTACTTTATTAACTCTAGTAAATCTCTTTACTATTCTGTTTTACAAGATCTTACAAAAAAACTAGTTCTACTTAGCTTTAGTGTTAGTTCGTTTTTACTTTAACTTAACTCTAAAGTATTTTTTCTAAATAAATATAGTAGCTAAAGTATATTACAAATTTTAATTCTTAGTTCTTATTATCTACTACTTAATTAAAACTAAGCTTTATATAGCTTTTAAGAATTCTACTTAGCTTATTACTTTCTAGGTAAATCTAAGAATATACTCTACTTTAAGTAATTCTTATTACTCTAATAAATAGCAATCCTTTTGAAATTATAACTTAGAGCTATATTCTACTACTTTTTATACTTTACGCTACTAGTATTCTCCTACTATAGTATACTACAGCAGCTATTATAAGTTTTACTATTAGGTTTTCCTTTTTAATATTGCTTTATTTATAAGCTTATTAAAGGTAAGTTTCTTAAAATACAGCGTTGTAGCGTAAAGCGTTATTGTAATATTAGTAACGTTAATAGAATAAACAGCGTTATAGAGTATTAAAGAAGTCTAATTACTACTTATACTTAGAGAGCTTTATATACAAAACTAGGCTCTATTCTAATCATTATTAGTATAGTTCTAATTAGTACGCTTATTATTTTATTTACCTTTCTTACTACTTCTCTATTAATAATAATAGTTATTATTAATAATAATTATTACTATTAAAATCTTTAATTCTACTAATTTAGCTTATAGGGGTTTAATTACTTATATAATCTATGTTCTTTACTTATAAAATAGCTTAGAAGAGAATATTATATAAGTAGAATAGCTAAGGTAATATAAAACTTATCTACGTTTTATACCTTTTACTTATAATATATTAAGTTGTCGCTTAAACTTCTTAATTTACTAATATATATATAACTTAATTAGCTTATTAGTTAGCACAATAAATGTCTTTATATATCTTATACTAAATAACCTTCTAAAGTTCTAGTGTATATCTAAGCTATATACTACAACTAAATGTATATTTAAGCTAACTAGCGATTCTCTTATCTTGTTAAATAACTAGTCTACTAATCTGTTAAGTATTATACTATATTATTATAAAATTACTAATATTAGAGCTACTTTATTTAAGAATCTTCTAAGCGCTGTTACTTCTTTATTTATATACTCAAAAGTAAGTAGCTTAGCTTAAGTAATAGTATAGCTTCTATAGCTAATACTATAGCTTTTCTAGAAGATTAGTCTACTAACTTATAACGATATATATTAATATTATAATTAGTATATTTATAAACTATTTTCGAAACAAGCGCTATTAGCTAGTACTTAGTCTAATTTATAATAACATTAATACTTAATTTAATTAAAGCGTATGTTATACAGCTATACAAGTTAACAGCATACTATTTTATAGTATAATTTACTTAAGTTAGTTAAGAAGTAAGAAGTATTAAACGTAGTAAAGAGATTATCTAGCTTTGGTATAACTACTATATATAAAGCTAACCTTTGTTTAATTAGAAAGCTTTAATTTACTTCTTAGTTACTATTTTGTAGTTTTTAATATAGCTCTTAAGTTAAAGTAAAGTTAGAAAAATATTTCTTTTACTTAAAATAAACCTTTTTAAACTTATATTAATATGTATATACTAGAAACTACTAGTATTATTTTTGTGCGCTGTTTTTTATTGTCTATATACTTAAGAAATACTTCAAATTTTTGAATTTTATATTTTATACTTATAGAAAGTATATCTCTATAAAACCTATTTAGCTAGCACTTTTGAATCTTTATAATAGAGTAGTAATATATTATTTATATACAAAATTCCTAGTTCTATTATATTCTATTAGAAAAGGAAGTATAGTTTATTTCTTAGAGTATTTAATCTTTATATTCTAAAAAGCTTATAAGTTCTTTATATTAAAGAAGTATTAAGTCTTTCAACTTCTTTAATATATAGTTAAGCTAGATATACTTACTAAGCTTTAAAAATATAAAGAGTATATTTTATCTTACTAACTTTATATTAGAATCTTGTAGAAATTAGATATCTAATAATATTATACATTATAAAGTTGTTATAGTATAGCAAAATAAAAGTATCTTATAGAGACTGTATATAAAGGTAGCAGCTGCTAAGCAGATTATATATATAAAAGTATTCTAGTTACTATAAGAACACTCTTAAGAATAGCAATAAATATAAGTATATTAAAATCTTAGAGCTATTATATCTCTACATATTATTATATTATATAAAATCGTGCTTACTATATTATATAATTATATTTCTATACTCTACTCAACTATAATTAGTATCAAAGTCTATAAGGAGTAATTAAGTAAAGTAGCTTAAAATAGAATATAAGTTAGAAGTCTCTTTTAAAAGTGGTTATATAATATAAGTTCTACTCTGTACTTATTTCGAAATTAATTCTAAGTATATTCGAAAGTATGTACTTACTTTAGTAGAGTAGAATAATCTTCTATCTCTTATTTCTTTACTTTTAAGTTAATCTTCTTTTAATTTACTTAATGAATTTTTCCTTAAAATAAACTTAAAAAAGCGCGTGTATTAGATATTATAATACTTATCTCTACTTTATCTTCTAGCTTAGGTAGGTAAGACTATTTATTTTCTCTAGTAATTATTAAGCGTCTAAAGGCTTCTACCTTTGCAAGTATACTGCTATTCTGTTATAATTCTATAATATTAGCAATTTTAAGCACTTTACCCTATGCTTATAATTTATAATAAATTAATAATAAAAACTAGATTTTTTCTTTAGTAGAATATAGTTACAGTAATTTAAACTTAACCTTTATATTATATTTTTTATATCTGTTAGTAACGTAGACGTTATAATTAAAAAATATTATTCTAGTATAAGGTAAGAAATAGCTAGAAAAACTTTTAACTTACTCTAATAATATATATTTAGTTACCTATCTTACCTAGAATAGTACTATAGAATATAAGTCTGTTAGAAGAATAATAACGTTGCGTATTTACATATTTTAGTAAGAAGCCTTAATATCTCTTAATTTATTATTAGTTATAACTATAGCTGTTTAGAAGAGAACTGTAAGAGAGTTTAAGTAAACTATAATAAGTCTATCTTTAGGTTTATTAAAGCCGCAAGAGGTAGTAAGTACTAAGTTATTATTATAAAAGTTAGTAATTTCTTCTTAGCTATTATAATAGGCGTATAACTCTTTTAAAGAAAATAACCATATCTTCTATACTTTGAGTTACGTATTTGTTTTTACCTCTACTATATCCTTACTTTTAATATAACAATAGCCTCTTATTAAAGAATTATAGCTATAATAGATTTATATAACTATATATTACTTAATATACTTTATAGTAAAGCTTTTAGCTCTATATACTAGTAAGTAGTATACTACTACTATAAATACTTTAAGTTAATATTTATAAAAGTAAGCTTATAAAAACTATTAAAGTTATTTTAAGTACTTTAGTAAGCTTTTTATCTTAACTAATATTATATATACTATACAGTATAATAAGCCTATGTAGAGTTTACTACTAGCTAAGTTCTTTCTCTTACTATAAAAAACTAAAGAGTTAGCTTACTTTTAAAAAAAATAAAAAGCCTGTACTTTATAAAGTTTTACTTTACCTATCTTAATATCTAAAGAACTATATACTTCTAAAAAGTATATCATAAGCAAGATTGTATTTAGTTTCTATACTCTTAAACCCTATAATAAAGCTAAGTATTTCTATAGTTAATAATAAATAAAGCTACTCTACTACTCTAAAATTCTTTTTAATCTTTAACTTATATTTGAATTTTTCTTTAAAAGAAACTAATTAAGACTAAATAACTAATTCAAAACGTATGTATAAATTAAGAAAGATTAAAAGAAAATATATATTTATAAAAAGAGTATTATAACTAACAAGTATATAGTAGTAAGATAGAGATAGAATAATAGACGTAGTTATAAATGTTAATAGGGTTAGGTTATTAAGCAAGGTAGATTAGCTAAGAAAAAAAAGTAGTACTTTAAATCTATAGAATTATAATACTAGTACTAAAGTAGTATAGTATTATACGTAATTCTAATAGTATAATATAGAAAGCTTACTATTATAGCTTTCTTACTACTACTTTCTTTGTATAAGAACAACAACAATACTAAGCGTAGCGCTTAACGCTTAGCGCTAAGAGCTTAGACTTCTTAAATTATATATTTAGAATTATAGATAATACAAAATTATATTAGGACTAATATATTAATATTAATAGTAATACTAATTTTATTAGAGACTACCTTTTTCTTTTCTAAACTTACACGCTCTGCTAGACAATATAACTATATTAAAATCTATTGATACTTGTATCTTACTGTTTTTAGATTGTACTATTTACTTATTACTTATAAGTAACTTTCTTATATAAAGAAACTATTTTTAAATTCTTTTTAACTTTTTTATATATATAAAATTACTTAGCTAATTTGATTAATCTATTTAAAAAGAAGATTAGAATGTAAGTTTAGAAAGGAAAAGTTTATAAATATAAAGAAGCTATACTTGTAAGTAATTTAAGAAGTATCTAACTTAATTTAAAAGAGCTAAAAAAGATATTAATATTATACTATTTTACTTAGATATACTTCTTATAAGTATATAATCTTCTAGGTAAAAAGATAGTTAAAGTAGAACTTTATAAAGTACTAGTTTCTTAATTTTTAAAAAAGGTAGACTAATTTTAAAGTCTTTTATAGTACTAAAGAAAGCTTAGTAAGTAATAAGTTCTAAGTAAGCTTATTTAATTAAATAGTATAGATAAAAATAATTAATCTTAGAAGCGTACTAAAGTACTTAAAAGAGGCTTAGTTAATCTTTTATTTACTTACTTTATAAGATTTTACTTTTATTATTAATAGTAGTAGTATACTACCTTAAAGTAAATAGAGCTAAAGATTGAAGTTCAAAGAGTAATAAAAAATATATAGTTTAGTAAGTTTATTATAATTTAATTCTACAGAAATAAAAAGTAACTATTATTAGAGATATACTAGAGAGATAGTAAGGTTATTAGAAAGAATTAAACGTAAATACAGCATATTAAAAATTTCTTTTTAGAAGAATTACTTAGTTGTTAAAATAGTTAAAATAAAATCACTAGCTCTAGTAATAGTAGCTAAGTACGACTACTTCTTATAATTTTAACAGACTTTTGAACAAACTAATTATAATCTAGTTAAATTATTTAAGAATTATATAAATGCTGCTACTATTACAACTTAGAATAGATTAGTAGATAATAGAAATATTTCCTAATTTATAGATGTAAGTAGATATTAAGATCTCTCTAATTAACTTATATTCTATAGTACTATCTTAAGCAAAATAAGTAATAAAATATATAATATATAGCTTATAAAAGCAAATTTATTGTTTATTTTAGTAATTTTCTACTTTCTACTAAATAATATCTAATAATTATAGCACGTATACTACTAATAGAGTTAAGACATATAAACTAGAAATTAAGGCTAAGTTCTATTAGATAAAAAGTCTTTCTATTACTAATTTGTTATATATTATAAGTATAGAGCTAAGTGCTTAAAGTAGCTAATACTATAAAAGTATAATAGAAGAGTAGTATACTTAGAAGGGTAGAAACCTTAAGAATTTAGATAGATAAAATTATAAGTTTGTTTTAGCTTAAAGAAAGGATATAGTTTGTAATAAAATATAGATTCAAAATAGTTATTAAATGTATTTACCTTCTATTTCTAAGTACTTATTTTAATTTATTTTTATTTAACTTAGTGTTTAAAGACTTCTTCTTTTATAACAGTACTGCTATTGTATTATAATTCTATAATATTAGCTAATATTAGTATATTACGCTATACTACTAATCTATAAGTTATTTAAAAAAAAAAAAAAAAGTTTTTTCTTTAGTAGTATATATCTATAGTAGTTTTAACTTAATATTTATACTATCTACTTTAGATTTACTAGTAGCGTAAGTATTATATTTATAATATAATACTTTAGTAGAAAGTAGACAATACTTAGAAAAACTGTTATCTTACTCTAATTACACGTAATAACGTGAGCCACAAGCGAGCTAATTACACAAGCGAGCTAATTACTAGATACAGCACCCTATGTTTACACGCAAACAACTTAACACTATAATAAGCTATTATAACGTACAGTAGCTTAAATTAATCGTCTACTTCTACTATATCTTTTTAGCATGTGCGCTTATTATGCCTAGTTTTACTGCATGTCTTACAGCGTTAGATACTACCTCTACTACTACCTGCGCGCAGCCTCCTATTACGCGCCTCCTTCTTAAATTAACTATTAACGTCCCTT
>JALZWT010000059.1:0-15588 GCA_023621305.1 Alternaria sp. M3903
GCTGCTTGCAATGCGTTACCATACTCTCCGCCCTGCGCGTTGACGTCGGCGCCCTTGTCGAGCAGCATCTTGACTACCGCCCCATGGCCTTCAGATGTAGCCGCCTGCAGTGCGTTCTTGAAAACTAAGCCGTGCGCGTTAGGATTAGCGCCTTTATTGAGCAACATCTTGACCACCGCTTCGTATCCTCCAAGTGACGCTGCCTGCAGTGCGTTGCCATATTCTCCACCTGGCACATTAGGATCGACGTCTTTGTTGAGCAGTGTCTTGACTACCGCCTCGTGGCCTTTAGATGAAGCTATATATAGTGCGTTTCCAAACCGTCCAATAATCCCGTAAGGGTAGGCATTCTTGTCGAGCAGCATCTTGACTACCGCCTCATGACCTTCGAACGAAGCTGCCTGCAGTGCGTTCCCGCATTCTCCACCCCACGTGTTGACATCGGCGCCCTTGTGGAGTAGCATCTTGACCACAGTCTCGTGGCCTCCCTCTGAAGCTGCATACAGTGCGTTGCCGTAGTCTCCACCCTGCGTGTTGACGTCGGCGCCCTTGTCGAGCAGCATCTTGACTACCGCCTCGTGGCCTTTAGATGAAGCTGTATATAGTGCGGTCTTGAATAGGCTACCCTGTACTTCAGGATTTGTGTTCTTGTCAAGCAGCATCTCGACTATCTGCTCGTGGCCTCTCTGTAAAGCGGCCTGCAGTGCGTTGCCGTATCTTCCACCCTGTGCGTTAACGTTGGCGCCCTTGTCGAGCAGCATCTTGACTACCGCTCCGTGGCCTTTAGATGAAGCTGTATATAGTGGGTCCCCAAATAGTCCGCCCTGCACGTTGGGATCGGCATCCTTGTTAAGCAGCATCTCGACTATCTGCTCGTGGCCTCTCTGTGAAGCGGCCTGGAGTGCGCTGCCATACTCTCCACCCTGCGCGTTGACGTCGGCGCCCTTGTCGAGCAGCAGCTTCACTATCGCCTCGTGGCCTTCAGCTGAAGCGGCCTGCAGTGAGTTGCCATACTCTCCACCCTGCGCGTTGACGTCGGCGCCCTTGTCGAGCAGCATCTTGACTACAGTCTCGAGGCCTCCCTCTGAAGCTGCATACAGTGAGTTGCCATACTCTCCACCCTGTGCGTTAACGTCGGCGCCCTTGTCGAGCAGCGTCTCTACTACTTGCTCGTGGCCTCCCTCTGAAGCTGCATGCAGTGCGTTGCTGTACTTTCCGCCCTGCACGTTGGGATCGGCGTCCTTGCCGGGCAGCGTATTCACTACCGCCTCAACTGAATCCATATCTAGATCGCTTGTTACTGACTTCGAGTCCTGTTCCAGATCGCTTGTTGCCGACTTTGTGCCTTCCTGCCACAAAAAAGGTCCAGTGAAGTTAGTCTTGACCATGATCTCATCCTTTAACCCTAGTAGTGGGAACAACCTTCCTTGTACGTTCTTGAACTCGCTTGTCAACCTCTGTCCATCCCGCGTGAACCAGATAGTCTGTGTGGAAAGATCGACTCCGCAACCGATAGTGTGCCCTGCGCGATAAGGTATCCCATTCTCAACTTCGGAGCCGTTTTCGCGACGGCTAGCGAAGAGGCAGCCATCTTGTCCATGATAGCCCCAAGATCGCGCGCTTGGAGCAGCTGGATGAGGCGGCCACCCTGGAAAGGTGATTGCGGAACCACCAATGGTGCAAAACCCAATAGCTACCACAGGAAAATCCTTTCGCAAATATTCGAACGCGTTTCCAGTCGCTGGTGCAATTTCGATCTCGAAATAGAAATTCTCTAGTCCCGCTGGCAAAGGCTTGATAGTAGAGATGCAAACGCGATCCCCAGAGGTATGTGTGACGGTGGTGCCGTTTTCTGTGATCTGTGTTCTTGTATCTTTTGCCCATTTTGAAGGCAACATCGCGGCCCACGCAGCTTGTCTCTTCAGAAAGCTGGTCGCTTTCTCTGGGTGGTGGCTTCGTGCCAGTTCTACCGGTGTCCAGCCGTATTGATCTTGGCAATTAAGATCTGCTCCCATCTTACTGAGCTGCTCAAGTAGTCGCCAGCTACCGTTTGTGGCACAGACGGCCACAAGCTTTGCATCGGCTGCTGCAGCTTTCGGATCTGCATCAACTAGGAGCGATACAATGTCTTTATATGCCTCCTGATGATTTGCCAATGCCCATTTCTCGTATGCCAGGGTCAATGCAGTTTTCTCATCCTTGTTATGCAGTGCAACATTAACATCGGCAGTGGCAGCGAGCAGAAGCCGGACACAACCCGCTTTGCCGAGCCAAGCAGCCCAGTGGAGAGGCGTCATGCCTTCATCTGTGTCTTGCTCGTTGAGAAGGAGACTGTCGATGTCGTCTGATGCTTTTGCTCTCTGGACCAATTTCTTGACAACGTAATCAAAGCCTTGTGCGGCTGCTTCGCTCAAAGGCGTGCGCCGGTTTCTCTTTGGTAGATTAATCTCAGAGAGTGGGATATTAGTCTTTAGCAAACTGTCGACCAAGAATTTTGCGTTGTCTTCTGTAGCAACGTTTGAACAGGCGCAAAAAAGTGGTGTCTGGTTGTCTTTGTCGGCTATGTTTGGCGTCGCTCCATGATTCAGCAATATTTGCAAGCACTCTCGGGTCCCCTTCAACGCTGTGTTGTGCAATGCAACCTTGCCGGAATCGTTCGGGATGTTTGGGTTGGCTTCTTTCATGACCAGAAACTCCACGCAGTCGGTATAGTTGCCTATCGCAGCCTGTTGGAGGGCAGTGTCCCCTTCATTGTCCACGTCATCGATTTCCACAATCTTGCTCCGGCATAAGATTTTCAACGTGCCCAGGTCTCCATATAGGCAGGCCATCTGAAGTGGTCTGACGGAATCACTATTCTCATCATTGACATTCGCTCCATGACTCACAAAAGCTTCCAGGAGCACTTTCGGCACTTCGCGTCGCAAAAGCAGTATATGCAAGGGCGTGTTTTCTTTGTCATCACGAGCATTAATGTTGGGTTTGACTCCATTTACCTTGTAGTCCAGTAGAAGATTCAATGCATTTACATCTTCGCCTTGCCATGCAAATGAATGAAGTGCTGTCCAGCGATTTTTTTCATTGACTATTGTTGGATCGCCGCCGTATTCGAGCATGAGCTCGATATCTGCCAGCTCTGAGCGTTCCAACAACCATTTCTGGACTGCAAGAGAGTCAGTTCAGCTGCTATGATTGAAAGTTCGATAAGTATTACTCACACGCCGGGGTCGAGTATTTGTTTGAGGTGTTAGGATTGGCGCCATTCTTAAGAAGTAAACGGAGCATCTCCAGACTGTTGGCCTTGTCTGCAGCCACCTGGAGAGGTGTCTTCGGTACCCTATCGGTCGTCGCATTGATCTGAGCACCTTTGTCAAGGAGGTGCGATACCCAACTTGTCAGGCCCAAATATGCAGCGACATGTAAAGGATCAAGATATCCTTGATAGCTGGCGAGCGTAGTATCCCAAAGCTGCCATCGCCTGAACCAGGTTTCATTTTGAGTCACCCAGAAGTCTAACTCGTCGAACAGTTCAGCCCAGGCGCTGCTCTCCGATCGTTCCGCTGGGGTCCATTGAGTTTCTGCTTGTAGGATATGATAGTACCAGAACCCCATCTCATACCGATACATTCTAAGGTCCGGGTCATTGACTTGTTCTTTGTGCTCGTTTGTATCTGGTACGTTGGTTAGGTCCATCTCGCCCCGATCCTCGTCCTGCGATTCCTTGGGGTCTTCGCGTGTTTTCTTGTCTTTGGGGCTCACTGGTACTTGTATCATGGTTGGTCCCTTCTCCCTTCTTCCCAAGGGTGCGTCGCTTGATGATGGCTGACAGATCCCGCTAGACCTTTTGGATTTGCGCCAACCCGGCTGCTGTGTAGTTCTCATTTGCTTTTCATACTCAGCCATTTTCCATCGAGGAGTCATCTTTTGCTTTCGAGGAGTGGTCTCAGCCACCTCAATTTTGGCCAGCTGGATCGACTTTAGCCTTGATTCTGTACTCATTTCGGAGTTTTTATTGCCATCCTTGTCTGAAGCTACCTGATTCTCCGAAGTATTTGTGGGTAGACCTGATTGACTCCATAGAGGTATTTGATCTCCGTTTGCTGAGCGTCTTTGAAAAACTGCGTTGTTCATGGCCCTCATACACTCTATTGCAAGCCTCAAGTGGCCATCTTTGCGGGAGATCGATAAAGTATCAGTGACTACAATCTTGGCAGATTTGCAAAGTGTGCAAAGGTGAGCGTTGTCGTCTACATTCTGTGGATGTGCTACACTTGTAGAGGTACAGAAGTCGTGAATCTGTGAGGGGTTTTGCAGATGAACTAGGTATTGATCAGACCGGGAATCCAGTTCGAGTCTTAAAAAAGGCCCGGCAGCGCCTTGCAGCTGTTCGATCTCAACTATGGAGCTTTTGGGAAACCGCCCATCATCGAGTGCATTGGCTTCTTTCACTTCATGTAGACCTCGATCTTTGTAGGTACTCTGGTACGCGTCCATAATCTCGCCGAGTCGAAGAGGTACTGGTGCGAGCAGAGACCACAACAGTGCTGTTTGTAGCAGTTTGATGTAGTTTTTGCCCATCTTTCGAAGTGCATCATGATAGACACTGACCATCCCCTCTGGAAGATTCTTGAGCCGCTCTGATGGAAAGCCTTGGGATGGTTCTCGCATATAGGGAATTGCAATTTCAGTAACGTATACGAACCGTGAACCTGCCTTTTTGAGTATGGCATTTACAGCCTCCTTCTGATCGACCTGCGTGAGACCAGGGATGTCTTTGAGTGCATCCTGCAATATCTTTCTCATATCGCGGTCGTTGAACTTGCCGACATCTATAGACAACCGCCGGGTTTTGATTGATTCCATCTGCTTGTAGAACTTCGAGTCCGAACGGCATCCGACGAGGAACTTGATCGAACGATGTCCGAGTTTCGTGGCCTTTGATGAGACCATGATACCCTGTACTTTCTCTATGAACTTTTTTTGGACAGGGTCATCAAGACGGTCTACTTCATCTAAAGCAACCACGATGTTAGCATTCAGAAGTGCAGCTATAGCTGTGAAGGCACCAGCAAATTCGGGAAGACGTTCCGCGCTGTTGATGTTGCTGATAACGCTGCTCCGAGCCTTCTTTTTCTCCTCTGGGATCGCGAAAACCTTGTTGCAGTCCTCGAGCCGCTTGAGATTCTTCTCATCACGTCGTGCATAGTCATACAACAAGTAAAGCAGCGTGTTGCATGCTGAATCCACAGAGAGCTCCTTTGTTGCGGCCCCTCCATGGCTCAAACCACAATTCATGTAAAGCAAGATTGTTTCGTCAACATTCTCTGTTCCCAGCCGGTCGAAGACTGTTGCGAGCACTGTTGTCTTTCCAGAATCTATTCAGCTTAGCTGGCGTTCAAGCATAGCGGCAGTCCAACACTAACTTTCTTGACCATTGATACATAACATGTCATTGGTCGTGGATTCGTACCAACGTCTGTACATCGAGCAGTCGAATATCCAGAGGCATGTACCAGGGTATCGTTTGTCGAGTGCATCGGCTAACGCGTCCAATGTACGTTTCTGAGGATTCAGGGCCTCTTTGTTCTTCTCAAACATTTGGTTGGCGATATCCCACGCTGTTCTTGGTTTCGTTGTCGATTTGATATTCTCCATGCCCTCCAGTAATAGGACCAACTGAGCACCGTGCTCCTTGTGCATCTGGTGGGCGGCTTTTTGGAAACTCATGATTTCGTCGACTGTACCTTCAACTTTGTCAACAATACCTTTGACAACATCAATTTGTCTCAGAGCCTCGTTCTGGAATATGGCCTGGCTACCCTCGAGTATTTTCCTCTTGCAATCAGAGATTCTGGCCATATCGGGTGCAAAGTGTGCCTTTGATTCTCCCAAAAGGTCTCTGAATCCATGTACCAATTTGCCCAAAGCACCAGCACCAAGGTGGCGTTGAACGGAAAAACAGAAATGAAGTACAGCAGCATAAGCATTTCTGATGTCATCAAAGAACTTTTCCACCAGATCACTCGGTTTCCATTCATTCGCTTTCGATCGTTCGTCGTATAAGCAGTCGTAGTGTGGGATGATGATCATAATTTCCGTGATGTCCGACAAGGCCGTATCTAAGAACGAGTACAGGTCGTAGTTGCTCTGTATAGCGGAAAGAGTAAGCTTGACAGCGAACCACGCCAAGCCAACGCTCTCAGGCGCGCCTGTCGTGGCGTGGTTACCAATAGTAACAATGCGTCCGATGTTCGCCGTAAGCTTTTTGATCCATGGACGTGAGTACTTCTTACCCGCCCTCTCCATCAAATTAATCGCCTGCGTTTTTGCATCATTAGGGACCATATGCTGTCCAGGGAAGTTTCGAAGCATTTCGATATCCCTGCTACTTTTGTAGAGAGCTTCGGCTTCCCTCATGAACCGCTTCTGACCGTCCTGAAAAAGCTGCGAAGATGGCATGGCGTATGGGTGACAGTACGGGGACAGTTGATGGTGGTCTGGATGACGGTCTATATAGGAATTGGGTAACGTGGTTCAAGCTGCCAGTCAGGATTTCACCAGGTAACAACGAGGAAGTATGCGGTATATCGTCGTATGAATGAGAGCTGCGAGTATGGATGTGGTGGTCCTGATATCCAATATAGCTCTTGAATCGGAGTGTTAGGTTACTAGGCTCGGTAAGAAGGCGGGCAATGTGCTACCTATATATAGCATTGAGTGGGTTCGTGTTCACAAGCAAGATGTATGAACAAAACAAAGCTTTTACTGCAATTTCACGTCATATTTCAGCTCATAACTCAGCTGGGCTCACATTGTTGCCGAATATGATCGTTAGCTGCATGTCTAATCAGCTCATGTGGGCATCAAAGACGTTCTTGGGTCAAGGCCCATCGGTTTTCTGTGCGTTACCGCCTTCGGCAAACGCTAAGCTATTCTTTCCATAACCAATGCCGCTTCCACAGTAGCGAAACTTTGTGGAGATCGAGCATGCACATTTCCATCTTCAGCCAAGCTAACATAGCAGCTCGGTTAGTAGAAACACCCAGTATGTATGTATTCCATGGTACACATACAACTCAGCTTCGACGGCAACTCGATCATATGACGATGCATTGTGCAGAGACACTCAACCAAACTGCCGAAAACTGTGCACGAGCTTTGCTACTGTTGACGTAAGAACGCCTATTTGCTTATTCTGTGCCAACTTTGAGACTGTTGTATGTGCAGGTCGCATTCCAAATTAGATCGACAATTGACCGATCATATCGCCTATGTTACAACGGAAGTTTAGCGCTAAGCCACGTACTAATGGTGGCGCTGTTCAAACCCGTTGCGCACCTGCGTGTAGGAGGTGACTGTACTCCTACATGTTCTGGGAGTTGGAAGTGCAAAGCATACAACCTAGTCCTTCGTGTCGCGACACATCTCATCAGGATCATAGCCCGAAATAAAAGCAACATAGTAGCTCGAGGCAAAAGCAACATCATATTGTCGGAGAAGCACCGCAATAGTCAAGCGCAACTCAATAAGTGCTAGATTGATCCCCGCACACTAATGCGCAACTAGCCGAAGACCAGCATAAACCTAACGTCATAGCACTGGAGTGCAGGTGAGTGACGTACCGTGCCCATGCACGCGATGACCAGATTCGCTACCGTACTGTACCACGTCTGTGCACACAATGCACGCCGTCAGTCAATGCACGCAATCGCGCCACGTCGACAATCAAAGAAGCCCATGCAAAACAGCGCTTTGTCGCAAGTGATTTGTGACCCATGTTGTACGCTCTAATTATTTTCCAAGTTCTCATTGCAGTCGCAGCCATATTCTGTACCTAAGCTGATGGTCATCGCGAGGGTCATGATGCTGACCAAAAACGCTTTGTCACTAGTCAATTCAGCTAAGCCTCTCACGCTTCTGCTATGCTGACACTGGCCCTGATAACTATTAGTGTAAGCAGTTGTGTATGTAAGATGTATTGTGTGGCCTATCATAATAGGATCAAGTTTAAATACAGCGTTATTAGTCAGTGGGCAGCCACGTGACTATACATGGTACTTCTGGGCTTACAATTAGTTATATTATTGTTAACGTAGCCTACTGTCAGATTATGAGTGGTTATCAAGGATATGTAGTGAATTAATGATGAAAATGGATTGTATTGATTTCTGCTTCTCTTTAGGAGGCGCGCGTGCGCGCGCCCTTATGAAGTGTAAAGCTATTGCTTTTTGTATTGATCGCAACGCCTTGTCTCAGCCTTCGCCTACGTGGGCTGTCTTGGCAGCTTGCTCTAATTGGCTGTACACAGGATCCGGGTGCTCGCATCCACACCCGGATTCTGCAGCTTCAGCTGCAGATTATCTGACACCTACAAGCGAGTCGGTCACCCTAAATCCCACCAGAACTGGCCAAAACAGAACGTCAGGATCTCAACCACGTCTATAACTTAGCTAGCTAGGGTTTGTACATAGCCTTCTATTACTCCAAAGAAGCATACTACAGTGTACACACACACACAATTTATTTACGCCCGGCGGCCGAGCCAAAAGGGCTACTAACACTAGTCTAACTTTACACTTCCTATGCTACATCTAGGTCTCCTTAGCCCGTCTATCTTCTTTGGCTCATTTCTTTATATAGCTTGTTATCCAGGTTAAAGCCCTTATTCAATATCTTATCAGGTGCTCGTGGGTTAGTATTGCTAGTGGCAGACTGGCTTAAAGTCGGCTTCTATAAGAGATTCTCCAAGTGTTCAACGTCCTATCTTCAGCGGCTGAAACGCTGTCTGCTATCGGTTGCACGAGGCTGCTAATAAGTTTGTGTTAATCGCTAAGAATTATCTAGTATCTAGTTAGATGTTAGTTTGCATCAAGTCTCCGTGTTGCTATTGCGAATCGTATCATCGCTCGCACAGCGTCCATATCTGATGCCCATTTCGCGTCGTCTGTCGCTGCTTTACCGCCCAGGTAAAACGACATATTTCCTCTGCTTATCCGCGTGCACAACAGCATTTCCATCCGCTATGTCGTCCACTTTCGGCAACGGAACAGAAAGTGCTCCACCGTCTCTACTGCTTGTCTGCATTCGCATTGGTCTGTTGCTGATGCTTTGATTCAGTGTTGATACGTGTTTAGTTGTGCCATGCCTGTTCTAAACTGAGCAAGTACGCTGCTCTCTTTCCGCGAAAGCCCGTCGTACAGTTGTCGTGTATACTTTCCTGGCAGTGCCGCGTCGATTCGTTCAGAGCATGCTCCCACGTCTACTCTATGCGGGTCGCTACTGAATGTACAAGAGCAAAAAGTTAGTCTTGTCCACCAATCGACGCGAGACTATCTGCTGCGTAAAGAGCGCGATAGCGATGCAGTGCTAGTTAGAGGCATTTCGACTTAACTTAGAAAGCGCGCACTTAGAGCTGGCACAGAAGTGTCTTGACTGTCTTACGCAGAGCGACTCGCGGTATAGAGTTATCGACCTAGACGGTAAGATAGACCCTAAAGAAGCTCCGCTGTTGCGATATGCAATGCTCTACTAGCCTGAGCACGCGAAGAGATGTTGTGCACTAGCAGTAAAGCTCTTTGACCCTTCTAGTCTTTTCTTCCAGGAGAGATCTTCTTTACGCGATCACTGGTGGGGGGTCTACGATAAGCAGATGAGAGGATATCAACGTGAGGCTCCACCATTACTACATATAGCATGCACTTTGGAAATTATACCATGGATAGAAGCTTTATTAGCAAAAAAAGAGCTGGCGGCCTAGATTCTACAAGCGCGTGAACAAGAAGGACATCTATGGGACGACGGCACTGCACTTGGCAGCTGAGAGAGGGAACGAGGCGGTGGTACGGCTGCTGGTGGACAGAGGTCAGGTCGAAAGACAACAATGGGAGAAAGGCACTTTAGCGAATGCTTTTCAACAAAATCACGATGTAATGTGCCAAAGCTGCATATAGTCACGGTGGTGCAGACGTCTTTACTACTATCTTTCCTACTATGCCTACCGTATATGTTTCTATGTAATATTGTTACCCATAACTAACCGGATTTAGATAGATATTATTACAGTGCCCGTGCGCCAGATGAGCACCAACGCCAGTTGAGCACCCCACCACCACCACAACAAAACTTCAACGCGTCATAACTCAACCAATATGGACCCGATTCAAGAAGCGATTGCGGAAATCGAATCGCGAGAACCAGGAGATGATTTCTCGTACCAAGCAATCGCGAAAAAGTATGGTGTAGCACGAATGACGTTGATGAGACGACACCGCGGCGAAACTGAGGCCTATGGCGTGCGCAACCTCTCCCTCCATCCACAACACGAAAAAGAGCTTGTACAATACGTCGATACGCTCACCGAACGACGTTTGCCACCTTCAAGGGAGATGATACAACGCTTTGCTTCAAGTTTGGCTGGAAAAGAGGTTTCTGAAACCTGGGTTACCAGGTTTCTCCACCGTCATCCCAACTCCCTTATCTCCGCGTACAGCAAGGGATTGAACAAACTTCGTTGCAACGCTGATTCAGGAGCCAAGTACAGCTTGTATTTTAAGCTTTTGATTGAAAAGATGGAGGAGTACAACGTCCAATCATCCCAAATATTCAATATGGACGAAAAGGGGTTTCAACTTGGAAGGATTGGCAGAACAAAGCGTATCTTCTCTAAGGCACGTTATGTGAAAAACGGGGTACGCCAACCGCTTGAGGATGGCTCAAGTGAGTGGATTACCGTTGTGGCTTGTATTTGTTCGGATGGGAGCGCTTTGAGTCCTTCTCTCATCTTCAAGGCAGCCAACGGAGCTATACAAACAAGCTGGGTTGATGCTGTACAAGCAGGAAACCACTCAGTCTTTACTACGTCATCACCCTCCGGCTGGAGCAACAACGATATTGGGTTACATTGGCTCAAGGAGGTGTTTGAAAGACAAACTAGGCGGCATGCTTCAACTGGGTATCGATTACTACTCCTTGACGGCCATGGATCTCATGTTACAATGGACTTTATCAATTATTGTCACGATCACAAGATCCTATTGGCTGTATACCCGCCTCACGCTACCCATACGCTTCAACCACTTGATGTGGTGATGTTCAAACCTCTGGCAAACGCTTACTCAGCTGAGTTGACTCAATACCTTCAAGACGGCCAAGGGTTACTCAATATAACCAAAGGAGACTTCTTCCCGCTCTTCTGGAGGTCCTGGAACAAGGTTTTTAAACCTCCCCTCATCAAGAGAGCGTTTGAAGCAACTGGGATACACCCACCCAACCCAGCAGTTGTACTCAACAAGTTTGCTAAGGAGGGGTCAGATTCAGAAGCCAGTTCAACCTCTGTACTCTCCGGGGAGGATTGGCCCAAGTTGAAGTCAATTGTACGTCAGGAGGTGAGGGATCAAAGCAGTAAAGGGGTCAGGAAGCTTCAACGAAGTTTACACCACCTTGCAGCTCAAAATACACTCCTCCAAGGCGAACTCAAAGGCCTCAGGCAATCCCTAGCCATCAAGAAGAGGCGAGAAACTAATTCCTATACCCTACAGCTTGAGGATCATCCTGAGTATCATGGGGGAGCTGTTTGGTGGTCACCAACAAGCGTCAAACGAGTTCGTGATAACAAGATACAACAACAACAACAAGCCGAGCTTGAAGAGCTTCAAAAAGCCGAGCAAGCCGAGGCAAGCAAAGCAGCTCGTAATTGTGAGCTTCAACTTAAAGCTGCGAGGCGTGTTGAGCGGGAGAAGGGTTGGGAGGAGACCAGAAAGCGGAAGGCTGAAGAGAAAGCCGAAAGAGAGCATCGTAGAAGCCTCCGCGACGCTGCCAAAGCTATACAATTGCCCCAATCAGGTAAGCGCAAAGCTTCAAAACCTCATAAGCCAGCTACAAAGCGTCAAAAGCGTGGTGGTGTTGCTCCAGCTGTGGTGGGAGCCGCAAGGGGTGCACCAGCTGTTCTACCGCGTAGTCGCCGTGATCGCGTGATAACGCCCTCCAAAAAAAATTCTGAATAAGCCAAAACTTTCGTAGGCCTATATATAGTATAATCTTAGCTTTGCGCAATTTTGTCACGATTTGTAGTGGCTCTACAAGCTCATCTTTTTGACTATATTGAGTTGGTGCTCATCTGGCGCACGGGCACTGTAGTGAGTTTTCGGCTTTTTAGAACGTCCGCGGTATCGTCGCAGTAGCTACTCCTAATGGGGATAAGCCCCCACTAAGCGAAGCAGGCACCCCTGTAGGCTGAGCGCCTCGTGTAATGCGTGGACCGGAAGCCGATTGTGCAAGCGAGTGTACAGCACAGTAGTTGTTGTTCGTTTCCCCTTGTCGCTGACCCTGCCTCGGTAGGCGCAAAGACAAGATATGCAATCTTTACAGCTCAGTGGGCAGACTTAGCGTGGGCTGCAGCGTGTCAGCGTGATTGCTAGCGACTCGGACGCCGATACATGGTGCGTGGTCCCAACAGCGGCCTGATTGCATCGCCCTCTAGTATCGCCTCTTCGAAGGGTTCGGCCTGCTTGCCCCTCGTAGCTGCATGTTTCTTCGGCCAGCCAGCCGGTCAGTGCATGGAGATACCAACAAGGCCTCTGGAAGGTATATAGCGCTGGAGCTCATGCTGGTAGCAGTCCATGCGGGCGAGGGAGCACGCTGTGGGTACAGCGTCCGGGGCGCCTGGGAGAACGCAGACAGACGCTCCGAGCCGTGGACCGACTATAGGGTAAGCGTACAAGTTCGATCCTTAAAAAACGACGCTCGCCAGCCGCTGATACGGGCACCATGGAGGGGTTTACGGTTCGTTCTTCGAGGCAGCCCAAGCTCTTGACTTGGGAAGAAATCCAAGAATGGTCGCGAGACAACGAATTCATTCGTACCGGCTATCGTCCAGAAAAGCCGGAATACAAAGACATCCTCCTCAGCCTGGCATACCTTCACAACGAGACTTGCAACATATATACCCACTTGATCGGCGCGATACTAGTATGGCCTGTTGCATATATCTACATGCGGATTCTGCCCGAACCACAGTACGACAACGTTCTTCCAGCAGACTATGTCATGTTTATCATCTTTTTCTTTTCTTGCGAGTTCTGTCTCGTCTCTAGCGCTGCCTACCACCTGATGCAACCTCACTCGCATAAGGTGGAACAGTTCTGGCATCGGATGGACCTAACAGGAATTGCTGTCATTATCGCTGGCACGTTCATTGCGGCCATTTACTACTTTTTCATCTGTCAACCGGCCTTCCAGATTTTACACTGGGTCATCGTGAGTTACCTGGATTGAACGGTCTCGCGATATGCTGATGATCAAGACCATAGTATCAGGCTCATCTTGCGTTGCTCTGATCTCAATACCCAAGTTTCGCACACTACGCTGGCGCACCTTGAGAGTAGTCGCCTTCTTCCTTTTCGGCCTGTCAGCTTTTGTTCCCTTGATGCATGGAGTTGGCCTGCACGGGTCCGATTACATGTTTGAGTACATGGGAATGAAATGGTACTTGCTGGAGCTATCTCTGTATGCACTAGGCACACTCATCTTCGCAGTAAGTAGGGTCATTGACTCTTGAACTTGAACGGACATTTGAGTTAATCAACAAGTGCAGACTCGGCCTCCCGAACGGTTCGCTCCGGGCAAGTTCGACTTGTTTGGCACCTCACATCAGATTTTCCACCTACTCATCTTGGCGGCGATGTGGGTTAACTGTCTGGCTCTTACACAGAGTTTCAAATCGGTTCATACCCTGGATCTATGCCACCGCTAGTCTACTTTCGCGATACGGAGACCCACAGCAACAAGACGTGCTTGCTTTGCCTAGTGTGGGAGAATGGGAACTCAGACAGCTCGTAGATTTCGTGGATGCTTGCTAAGCCGATGGATTTCTGGGCGTCAGGCATCCTAAATTGGCGATAACTCTTGCTCAAACTGGGAAAATCTTCGCATTCGAGTGGGGCTTCCATAGTCACACATCGCGTACAATAGCATTTTCTTCCCGTGCTGTGCTGCTCTGTCTTGCGCGTGAGACCCACTGTCATGCATTACAGTACTACACGAGACATACAGCACTATACAGACCTCAACCCAACTCACAGCCGTGTCAAGGTGAGAAGAATGCTGAGACGGTAGTGGAAGGAGAGCTCGTGATGTTGCCGATTCAAAGAAGATCTGCGTGGTGTCATAGGGCGGGGCGAAGTACCCCATTGAGTCTGCAGGTGCATTCGACGCAGGTGGGTCGGTAGAAAGCTGGAACGAGAACATGAAATCCTCGGCAGACAGGGTGGTATTCAAAGACGACGAAGGGGGAAGCTCCTGACGGGGCGATGGCGGTGGTCCCTGCAGCTCGGCAGGCTTCTGCTCAGGTGAAGCTGAGCTGGAGGCAGCACGACGCTCCTGCAGCTCAGTTAGTATGCTGTTCCGAGCGGTACGAGGCGTGGTAGCACAGAAAGCTCACCAAGTCTTCGAGTCTCTTCTTGAGGTTCTTGCGGTAGGTGCGTAGAGCAATGCGGTTCTGTATCTGCCTGCGCTCAGCGTAATCTGATATTTTGGTCCAGTTTTCGCTGGGGCAGCGTGCATGATAGCGGACGATGTGGGGAGCGTTCACACAGGAGGAAGGAAGAAAAGGTAGGGAGTGGGATATCTGGTGACAGATGGAATGATGAGAGGCTCAGGCTGGCACTCGGGGAAGGCTGCATATCTATCTCTGCGTCTGGCTTCCGTCCGCCATGGTCGTTATGGAGGACGTTTTGGCTGTTGTCGCTCCAGCTGCCGAGCCTCACTCAATGTGGTATGATCTGGAGCGATCTCCTGGCTTGGAGGACCTCTGCATGGTAATAGTCCACGCGTGGTCAGCGTCCTTCAAGCAGGCAGACACATTGTTGTGTTACGTATCAGCGGCGACTTCCAGCCTCATGCCACCATACCTTATGCCAAGACTCCAACACCACATGCAACTGAGATTCTTGCCTATCCCGATCTACACAAAGGCGTATCGCCCACCAAGCCCATCCTATTCCTACTTCCAAGTGCTATATGACGTCTTCGAAGCTAGTATGGCGGATAACGTCGTTCTCTGTTTGTCGTTACAGCACACAAAAGCTTACTAGCTGTATCGCAGCCAGGCGTGATACAAGATGCGTCTGTCTTGAGTCATAGCGATACGACAGCACATCTTGTTCAGCTGGGTATGGGTGTTGGTCGGTGCGCGTTTGGAAGAAGGATGGATGCAGGCCGCTGACTGGATGACAGGCGCCGAAAGCAGAAAAGGCAAACGCGCATCGTACGAAGGTAGGCGTGCTCTTGTTGGGCAAGCAGGCATTGTTTTTACCTGTAAGCATCAGTGAACCCCAGCAGCAGCAGCAGCAGCAGCTATGCTGTTCATACACCCAGGAACGGATGGCCGTCAGCGAGACAAAGCTCTGGAGTCTCTGTACGTCTACATACCGCAAGCAACCGCCATTCGAACCAACAATCGGCCGTCCATTGAAGCAAATCAAGCCCGAAATAGACGCACACACCTCCAACGGAGTCATGTCGCACTCGCCCGATCAGGAAGAGGCCATGGACGATGCGCACAGCGAGTACAGCTCCCACGAGGAGATTCCG